>CM038794.1:244504681-244572970 GCA_021764765.1 Vicia sativa | reverse complement strand
ATCACTTCTCAAGGCCAGTTCCATATTCCTCACAAGGCTATCCTTGGAATTATGGGCTGATGTTTACTATCATGGTGTCAGCAAGATCCTCGACAATTGAAGATCTTCTTCTTGAAGTTTCTATTCGACTTATTGACATCATAGGATCGATGGGTGACCCGAACCGGAAGGGTATTCTCTCGGATATCTCTCCTCCAAAAACATTGCGCTCCAGCTCGCATTCAGCTACTCAGCAATATCGACTAGGGAAAGAACGATGGCTACCGTCTGCTTTCGACGAGAGTACCAAGGAAGTTCTGAAGACACCTCCAACAAGAAATGGAAATGCGAGATCATCAAGAAGAGTGACTACAATATTGTGGAGCAGTTGGGGCAGACTCGTCAAAGATCTCCATAACGCTCTTGTGCTCAAGGCTCGTGCTAGCGCCTTGGTGAAGTTTACGAAGAATGCTCGTGTCGCAAGACACTACTCGATCAATTCGAAGTTTGTATTGCTAACTTTGGTACATGACAAACCTTACGATCTTGATTTGACTCCTTGGGAAAACATAACAAGGCCTTGCACATCTACATTGAATGCAAGGCGTTACCTATCTCATATTTTGGTGAATCTGGTTACTGCTCTAAATATCCTTGAAGGCTTTTGATCGACTTGATGTCGAAGGGTTGGTTCTGAGACCCGGTGACATTATCGTGAGAGCTTTTGATGGTTCTAAGCGCCTGTGCTTGGAAGCTCACTCACTGTTAAAGTGGTTCCCGGACATTTGATTCCACTTTCTTTGTCATGGACGTCCGTCCGACTTACTCTTGCCTACTTGGGCCCTTGGATACATGGGGCGATGACGTACCTCACTTTGCATCGGCTGAAATGCCGGTGAAAGGAAAGTTGTTCGGTGTGTGGTGAAGAAGAGTATATGTCGGTCATCTACGGTCATTCCGCTATCTCGAGATGGAAGGTGAATTCTTGAGACTCCTGTCAAGCTTTTGAAACAATACCCAGTCATGCTGACTCCCGTCCTCTGAGTTACAGCTCCTCAAGATGGCCTCGTTGAAAGATGCTCAAGCTCTTTGTTGAACAAGGAGGTAGTGCTATTTGGGGACAGCTCCTAATCTTCCTTTCAAATTTGACAAGGCTGGTTTAGGCTTCACCATGGTCGAGGAAGATGATGCGCGAGCGTGTGACTTCCTTTCACGTCGAGTGGAATCCATGCTATAGAAGGCGACGAGGCTTGACATGACAAGTGGATCTTCGACTCGGATCATGGGCTCGGCAATTGGAAGGCGAAGGCGTACCAATCTCCTTTAGTCGGGAGTAATTGCTCTTGTTTTGTTTTGCTTTTAGTATTTCTTTATGTTTGAACAATAAACTTTGAAAGCCTAGTGCCTTGCCGGGCATCATGGCTCGTTCGCGAGGTTATTATCATCGTTTGTATTTTCATTCAATAAATTCGTTGGACTTTTGCATTCAATTGTTTGTTTTCTTTCTTTTACTTTATCACCCCTTCAGCTATGTGTTCTTACACACACACTTTAACGAGATCCTCGAATCTAGTTAATAACACTATGCTAGTGCTAAATATGACCCGATAATCCGATCTACCAAGCGAAGGCGAGTAGGAAGATTGTGAAGTGCCGGAGAACTTGCGGCGCTACAAGAAGAAGCGAGATATCTGACCACGAAGAAGCGAGTTGAGGTTGTGAATTTGGAGTCTTGTGAAGGCAGAAAGAGATCAAGATAGGAGGCGGGTCTTGAGAACAATGTTAAAGAGATTGGTTCGGATGCTACGAGATTATGTTGAGGTTTTGCTTGGTCGTACGAAGACATGCGGGTTTAGACATTGATATTGTGGTACAGGATTGCCAACAAAGAAGGTTTTCTCGGTGAAAGCAGAAAGGTTCGTCGCGTCGTCGAGATGTCGGAGAAAATCAAAGCGAAGTTATGAAGCGATTCAGCTTTGGTTTCTTAAACATCACCTCCTATCCCGATGGGTTGCAAATGTGGTACCCGTGCCTAAGAAGGATGGTAAATGCGAATGTGTGTGGATTAGGAGATGCGAACAAAGGCGAAGGCGATTTCCTTCCTCGTATTGATGTTTTGGTTGACAATACCGCTCAGCATAAGGTTTTCTCCTTCATGGATGGTTTCTCGGTTACAATCAAATCAAAATGGCTCCGAAGACATGGAAAAGACTACTTTTGTTACGGTGGGGCACTTTACGCTACTGAGGTTATGCCGTTCGGTTGAAGAAACGCGGGCGCCACTTATCGTGCTATGGTAACATTATTTCATGACATGATTCATCACGAGATAGAGGTCTCGTCGACATGATAGCTCGATCACGGTGAAGAAGAACATCTCGATCATTTGACTGTTGTGAGGTTGAAGAAATCTGTTGAGACTTAATCCCACAAGTGCACCTTTGAGTCGGATCGGAAAACTCCTAGGGTTTGTAGTCGGTGGAAGAGGTATTGAGGTTGATCCATGAGGTTAAAGCTATTCAAGAGATGCCGGCTCCCTTGCAAGAAAGGAAGTGGAGGTTTCTTGGGCGATTGAACTACATTGCAGATTCATTGCACACCTAGCTGCTACTTGTGAGCCATCTTCAAGTTACTAAAGAAAGATCAAGTAGTGGAATGGAGCAGCGATTGCGGATCGCTTTTGACAAAATCAAGGTACCTGAGTCCTCTATCCACGATGCACGCTTTGCGAAGGAGACCTCTTATCATGTACTTGCGGTGTTAGAAATTGGGGTGTGTGTTGGGGCAACATGGCAGAGTCAGTGAAAAGAGCATGCAATATACTACCTTAGCAAAAGTTTACAGGTGTGAAACAAGATACTCATGCTCGAGAAAACTTGCAACGCTTTAACTTGGCTGCTCGCCGACTAAGGCAGTATATGTTGACTCACACTACCTTGTTGATTTCTAAGATGGATCCGATAAAATATCTTTGAGAAACCGACTCTCTCGGAAGAATAGCAAGATGGCAAATGATCTTGACCGAATATGACATCCGATACACTTCTCGAGAGCGATCAAAGGAAGTGTAGTGGCCGATCATTTGGCTCATCAAGCCGTGTGACTATCGATCTATGCGATTCAATTTCGAGACGAAGATGTTTTACTAATTCTGATTGCGAGAACGAGGCCAGACGAAGGACACGAACAAGGATCCGATGGACTATGGTCTTTGATGGAGCCTCAAGCATGCTGGCAATGGCATTGGCGCCATCATTACATCCCTATGACGGACATACTCCTTTCACCGCTTGATTATGTTTGATTGCACTAACAACATGGCCGGTCTGAGCGTGCATCATGGGTATCAAAATTGCTATTGACAAGAATCAAGTACAAGGTGTGGAGACTCGGCTTTAGTGATCGATCGGATTAAGGCGAGTGGGATCGAGCATCCAGATCTCATTCGTATCGAGAGCATGTTACGAGTTTGATTCCTACTTTGAAGATTACTTTCAATCATATTCCACGAGAAGAGAATCGGTTGGCAGATGCGCCGGCTACTATGTCGTCTATGTTCAAGGTTAGATGGGACAACGAGGCTCCCGGATCATCATTGAGAGGTTCGGCGAACCAGCGTATTGTTGTGAGCTTGGCCTTGAGAGAGAAACCTTGCTTTGGCGTGAAAAGGTATCTTGAGACTCGGGAATATCCAGCGAGGCATACATTAATGATAAGAAGTTCATGAGAAGATTTGCATCAAATTCTTCCTCGATACGACATCTTATACAAGCGCAACCACGACTTGTGCTTACTCATTGTGTAGACGAGCGACAATCGTATCATGGAAGAGTTACGGCGAATTTGGTACCACTCGGTGGACACACCATAGCTAAGAAGATTTTGAGAACGAGTTACTATTGGTCCACCATGGAAGGCGATTGTCACCTATACTCGATCTTGTCACAAATGCGGTTATGCAGACAAAGTGCGTACCTCGGTACCTCACAGATGTTTTAACTTCTCCGTGGCCTTTTGCAATGTGGGGCATTGACATGATTGGAGAAATTAAGCCCACGACTTCAATGGACATCGTTTCATCCTTGTGGCAATTGATTATTTCACCAAATGGGTAGAAGCGACCTCGTATGCATCATACCAAGAATGTAGTGGCTCGATTCATCAAGCATAATCTTATCGTCGGTATGGCACTCCACGAAAGGATTATCACGGATAACGGTTCCAATCTCACAACAAGATGATCACGAACTACACGCGATTCAAGATCAAACATCACAACTCTTCTCCATATCGGCCTAAGATGAATGGCGAATGGAAGCCGCCAATAAGAACATTAAGAAGATTATCTGAGAGATACGATTACTTACAAAGATTGGCATGAGATGTTACCATTTGCTCTTCATGGTTATCGCATCTGTATGAACATCTGAGGCAACCCCTTCTCTCTTGTATACGGTATGGCCGTCTTACCCATCGAGGTTCGATACCTCACGAGTCCTCAAGGCGAGAGTTAGGTGAAGGTTGGTTCGGACTTGACGGATGTTGATTGATGAGAAGCGACTGCATCCATACGCCATGGACAGTTATCGAAGCGAATGATCGAGCATTTAACAAGAAGGTCAAGCACGAGTCTGCAGTCGGTGATCTAGTAGTCAGCGCATCATTCTTCCACAAGGTGATCCGAGGGCAAATGGACTCCCACCTATGAGGACCATTTGTAGTCAAGACGATATTTTCCGTGGAGCTATGATACTTAGCACCATGGATGGTGAAGACTTCACCACCTGAGCATGAGACATAGTCAAAAATACTACATAAAAGAGACCCGCTGAGGTCGGTGGCCTAGGCAAAAATAAGGGCATCTGGCGAACCAAAAGGTTCGGGCAAAATTAAGGATATATACAAAACATGTACCCGTAGTCGAAAACACGAAAAAGGCGGCTTGGGCAAAAAGGGTATCCATTGGTGAAAACTTAGAAAGGCGGTCTAAACAAAAGTTAGGGATTTAAGCGTACGACTATGTCTCTTCGGATCACACATTTCGGACTACTATCGGCATTCAAGATTCAAATGGCGAAGATCGGTCTATTCACTTTCTCACGGCAACAAGGAGATGAGATAGTTGAAATATAGTACTAGCATAGTTGGGACTTAAGATTGTTTCCGCAGCTTTTACCTTTCTTGTGTACAAACTACTTGGCCATCACATACCTTTCAAAAAAATCTGATTCTTTCTCTTTACAATTTACATTGTTGTTATTTGCAATAAGTCCACGTTTGCTTTGAATGACTATCGCATTTGACAATAAAATCTCTGCAAACATACGAAAAGTGAATATGCAAAAGTACTTACTCGAGGTTCCGAGGAATTGGGATGGACGAAAGTCAACAAATAGTTCCCCACGAGCATAAAGGTGTCACCCACAACACCTTTCCCAGTGAGTATAAGGAATCCACGAGCGGCAATTCCACTCAATCGACAACGTTACATCGGTCTCAAGGTAGCACCTCATCCAGATCACATTTATCCCCGTGGACTCTCAATCCTCCCCTTCTCCGGTAGAGATATCCGGACTCAAAACTTGGTCGGAGATAGTGCGGAGGAAGCCACTTTTATTCCCGAGGAGATTACAACGGACTCTAGACTCTTCAAGCCGGTCTCTCGGCAACCATCAAATGCTCTCGGTGAGATCTACCTCGGAATCCCCGGTAGAGCGCCTCTTAATTTCCTCGGCCAGATCTACATACAAGGTCCCGCGGATCGCCTCCAGTTCTCCTCGTGGGGTCTATATGAGATCTCGACAACGAGCCTCTCAATCTCTACCTTCCTCGACAATGTCTAGGCCCGGACTTGGTGGGATAGTCGTCATATCTTCTTTCTCCTTGAAAGCGGGGTTCTCACCTACTCGATTCCCGGGAAGAAGTTAGAAATCTTCAAGCAGAATATCCGCATCTTCTTCAAGATGGATATGTTTTGAAATATCAACATTCATCATTCATACATTTCTCATAAAGTCATAATTCATGCATATGTCATTCATACAACATCATGCATCATACTTTGCATAAGACTAACAAATATTCATCAAAGTTTTCTTGATTTCTCCAAAAGCAGTATGATCATTTCAGTAAGCAGGTCGAGGATTAAGCCCGAAGCGGCAGGAAAACTATCGAAAGACCGCCAGCGAGCAGGTCGAGATTAAGCCCAGTCGGCGGAAAACTATCTGAAAGACCGCCTCCGACGGTAGTCGAGTTAAGCCCGAAGGCGGAAAACTATCAAAGACCACCTCGGTTATCCTCCGATATGGAGCAATGGATCAACACCCGATGCCTGGAAGCTATCCATTTTCGGCCAACTAATCTCTCCGAGTAATCGACGAATTTATTCGATTATCAGCGGCAACTCTGATCTAGCGTCACTTCGGTTGCCTTGGATGGCATCTTAAGCCCATCTCAGACTATGTCAACATCTCTTCACTATCGAATCTTGCATATATGGTTAAAATCAATACGGACCAATAACTTCATTTAAAGTGAACACAGTCTAACGTCGACTCCCTTCGGATGGCATCTTAAGCCCATCTCTCTCATTCAGGGAACATCTCAGTCAACATCGACTCACCCTCGGCATCGACCTTTCTAGATGGCATCTTAAGCCCATCTCATCGGCTCTCCTATTAACAACCTCGAGTCTAGCGTCGACTCGTTCCCCATGAAGTCTCCAACTTCTCGAATGGCATCGTAAGCCCATTCCGCGTCGTCCACCAGCGGTCGAGTGCAAATTTTGGGTGTACTCGGTGTTGATCATCTTCTACCTCCGGTCACGAAGACAAGCATGTCAATCTAACCCTTCAGTACAAGAAGATTGAGCAGGGCAGTGTCATACCAAAATTTGCCCTCCATCTACTCAAGAGATTTCATACATCCATACTCGAGTTCCTCGAGAGTTGATCGGACAAACTCTCTCTGACAATCAACCCAAACTAGGGTTTGGTATCTCTCAAGTCAAGATGGATTTCAACATCTCCAATGGCCTTCATGCCTCCTATGCTTGATTCTCCATGTCAGAGTTTCAAGCTTCCTGAGTCAAGTTTCCTCGAGACAATTGCTCGGATGGTTGAAAATCGGTGTATTGGACAAAAGTCAAGCTATGGTCAACATACTGTCAAAACTTGATTTTTGGTCAACATCCTCATTTTGAAGTTACATTCATCATTTGATCAAGGGTTGATCATGATTCATCAAGAAAACTCAAGATTTGCCCAAAGTCAAACTTTCTAAATTAGGGTTTCTAGATGAAAAGTCAACTGAACTTTGTGATCATAACTTTCTCATACTTTCTCAGAAATTTTCCACCACCTCTTGTTTTGAAGGAAATTCAATTCTCTACAACTTCATGTCTCACAAGAATGTCCAAAAATGCTTCATTTGAGAGGTATAGCTCGAAACATTCTGGTCATTTCAAAGTCAACAAAAAGTCAACTTTTTGTTTTGAAGATATTTTGAGCATGGTAACTCAATTGAGATGAGACCAAAGACATTGGTTAGAGGACTCTTAGAGCTTTCCAAAAGTCCAAGAACACTCAAAATGTGGAAAATTGAGCAAGTTACACCATCTACAAGTTGGGCAATTTTGAAAGAATGCACAAAGAGATTACTTCAAAAATCAAATCTTTGCAAATGGGCCTATTTTTCTTCATCCTAACTTGTTCCTCATACAATTAGGAATATCCAAGCCAATGCCACGAATTTTTGATTTATTTTTCTATTTAATTTGGAATTTATTCATTTAAATACAAATTAAATTCAAAATAAAATATAAAATCAAAATTAATTGAAAGATTGATTTTATTCTTTCCTTGATGTCAATTAACTCACAAATGCTAGCCAAATCGAATTGAAGCAAAAAGGCAAGATTGGATTGAAATTGATCAAATTTGAAAATTTGATTTTCATGAAAAAATCAAATTTGATTATCATTGATTATTGATCAAATCTCCAAATTCAATCTCAAATCCTTCGATATATACACAATGCATATCAATCAAAAGGACGAAAAATTGCTCCAGAACCCTAGTTTCAAACTCAAAAATTTCGTGTCCTTGAAGCAACTAGCATTCCTAGTTCCGACCATTTCAAGGGTTGAGCATTCCATCTTGTTCCTTGAGGCCTTTAGAGTCGATCAGGACTCTTATATCATTCAAAACCATCCGAAACAAGAAATCCGGTTTGTTCTTGAAATTTCAAAATTCGATTTCTAACATTCATGCATTATTACTGTTTTGATTGTTTATGCATGTTTAGAATCAAGCTTGCAAGCTTTCTGGGCAAACCAATTGGATTTTTATGGCCGGAATCGTGTTTCACCATAACTAGGGTTTCTGAACACGATTTGGGGTTTCCTTTAAACGAAAAAATTGGACCCTGAGACCTATACCATTGCATCCGGAATGAAGTTTCCAATCGAACCATGGCTTTAGAATGTATTTATATTGTGTGTGCTGCATTTTTGATATTAGCCAGGGACCTTGCGTCGAACAAAGACCGACGCTAGCTTCAAACATTCAAATCGAAGAAGACGATCGTTGGCGCGAAGGAGGAGGCAATACGGAGGCGACGCGTGTGAAAATCCACTCGTTCCGTTTTGAAACACAAAAGCACACATGGCGCAGCGGTTAAAGCTCTCACTGTTTCCAGATGCCCTCAAGGGTCATGGGTTCGAATCCGGCCAGGGCATGTTTTGTTTCTTTTTTACAAAACTCAAATATTTTCATATTTTCTATTTATTTAATATTTGCATACTATTTTAATTATTTTCATAATTTTTATTCTGCATTAAAAAATTACCAAAAACATTTTTTCTTTTTACATTATTTTTCTAAAAACCTTTATTTAATTTAATAAATTAAAAAATATAATTTTTGCATGCATATTTATTTTATTTTTATTTTTGCATTTAAATCATTATAAATTGCATTTTAATTATTAAATCTTTTCCAAAAAATCCCAAAAAATTATTTTAGCTTATTTATCTTATTTCCAGCATATATTAATTTTCTCATATTTAAAATTGCATTTTTTCTAACATTTTCTCTTATTTCAATTTCATCATATTTCCCGATTTTCTTATTCTTTCACAGGTTGCTCCGATTCGGACGCTTTTTTCTTTTATCATTTTATTTTCCAATAATGTAATTGCTCATGGGTTGTAATAGTTAATTAGGCTTTTATTTTCCATAAGTTTAAATTATGTATACGCCCCAAAGCCATGTAATAGCGTAGGTTTACCTTTACTTTACATTCCGCATTTTACTTTCACCCTTATCAATTGCTAGTAATTAGGCGTGTATGGCAAGATAATAATTGGACATAGCTCACACTAATTTCAAGATAAAATATCTGAATTTAACACACTTCTTTCACACATGCCTTAGGGTAATTCTCTCGATGCCTTTCGATTTCAAAATGGTCATGTCCTCGAGCGTAGAGGTATTCTAGCCGTTGCCTTCCAAACAAATCATCATAGTCCCTTGATACAAAGATCATAAGACCCACGATGTCGCCTCGAATACATGATCTTGACCCTCGATTGTCGCCTCACGAAAATGATGATAGTCCTTCGAATGTGCTAGGATACTTCCTACTGAGTTGCCTTCTATGACCATCCGATGTCCCTTCGAATGTCCGCTTACATCCAGCGAATGGAGCTACCTACTAACTAATGGTATGGCTAGCTATTCTAAAGGAATGTAGAAGTACAACAAAACGACCAATTCGGTGGGTAAATAAGTCTCTTAGTTGCTTGCTCTATCAAATGCTTTTCACACCATACACTTTTCAAAGTTCAAATTCTTTTCAAAACAAAAACATTTCCGAACACTTTGTATACACTCCTACATGAGTCATTACAAAGTCAAAGCGAAATGCCTTTTCAAAACATTTTTGTCAAACACACAGAAAGCAATTTTAAAAAGTGATCTAGAGCAACTAAGAGCCCGTAGATAACTACGGATGGAAAGGGGTGCTAATACCTTCCTTTTCATAACCATTCTCCCGAACTCGAGAATCTAACGAAGGTCTTTTTTACTTTTACCTTCCCTTAATTGGATAAAAATAAAGTCGGTGGCGACTCTTGCTATCCGCACATTTGGATACAAAAATCCTACAAAGTCGAGTTCAAGTATCACAGGCTGGCGACTCTGCTGGGAGATACACCCAAAAGAATTGCCTTAGGATTTCTAGATAACTCTTATTGCTTTTGTTTGACTTGTATGCTTTATCTTTAAGGGTTGCTTGGGTATTATATTGTTGGGATCCTACACGGATCGGGTTTCCTTTTAGGTAAGTAGCATTAGATCATCGCGACCGTTAGGCGTATAACTACACGGTCAACATGATGGCTACGTTAGCGTGACACTTTGGTTGCCCGATACTCTTCATTCCCAAGTTGAAGAAAGTATTTGGCTTCTGCGTGGTGTCATCAGCGCTAACTAAACTTTTAGAACCTTAATTGACCCATCTTGGCCATTAGAAGGTAGTGAGATGGCGGCTTTGAGTGTAGAGGGGTTGGTTGATACTCGATGCTACGCTCATTGAGATTAGACTTTTGGGACATTTTCGATCGACCACTTGGCGTCGTATTGAAATAAGCGCCTCGAGAAAGATCGTGATATGAGATTCCTAGAACCCGGTTACTATTATAGGACAGGATGAACCAACTCAAACTTTTGGTGGGGTAATCACCTATACCTCATGCAAGCCTTAACCCTAGGCTCATTGTGTGAATTGCTTGTGTGTGCTAAACATGACATCATGACATCATTCGCATTGCATATCATTTCTAACTATTTCAAGGACCTAGGGATTTATCTTTGCTCTGTTTTGTAGGGATTATGGCTTCTAGAAAGACTATCCGAATCAACTTCATGGGTATCCCTTCTCAACTCAAAGAATTGGTTTCAGAAATTCCCGACCATGCTCAATTCATCAAAAGACATGGTTATCTACTTGATTTGGTTATCTCCAGTTCTTTGATCCGAAACACCATTGCTTTACATTTCCAGATTATCAGTTGGTTCCTACCTTAGAAGAGTTCTCTAAGCTACTTGGGATACCTATTCTTGACCAAATGCCATTCACCGGTTTAGAAAAGGTCCCTAAGTTCGAAGACATTGCATCCGCCTTACATCTTAAGCGCTCAGACATTGAAGCCAATTGGGAAACTAGAAGTGGAGTTAAGGGTTTACTTTCCAAGTTCTTAATCAAGAAAGCCCGAGAATTCCTCAAAGTTATGAGTTTCCATGCATTTGAGAACATTGTGGCCTTGCTAATTTATGGTTTGGTTCTATTCCCTAACTCGGATCAATTCATAGATGTCAATGCCATCAAGTTGTTTCTTACCCGCAATCCAGTGCCTACCTTACTTGGAGACATTCTACATTCTCTCCACACTCGTACTACTAAGCGACAAGGAACTCTCATGTGTTGTGTACCGTTACTTTCAAGGTGGTTTATTTCGCACCTTCCTCCATCGTTTTGAAGAATGAACAAAGGTTGAGATGGTCTCAAAGATTGATGTCACTCTCTCATTCGGATATCCGTTGGAACCTTTTCTCTCAAAAGGACTTCACATTCATTGGCGTTGTGGAGAATTCCTAATGTACCACTACTTGGTATAAGGGAGGTATTACTTACCCTTCTCTAGCTCTACGTCGGTTTGGTTTTGCTCGAAGGATGGTCCACATGATATGCTTCTCCAAGATGTTGTGTTCACTACAATCGATCTCGAATTAAGCGAAGGTTTATACATGCTTGGGGCATGGTAAAGAAGGCGATACCAAGACTTTGGGGCACCGAACTCCATTCCTTGGGAACCTTACCTCAAATGGGTGCGAGCTCGAGCTCAAAACCTCATGATGCCATTCACGCTGTTCTACCAGTAATTATGGAACTGTTGCTATAGGTGGCGTACCTATCTTGTTCTCCATCCGACATGCCTCACGATTTTGAAGACTTGAAGAGATCACGGATCCAACTAAAGAAGAAAGGGATACCTTTGAAGCTCGATGCTATGCAAGTGAGAAGAAAGTTCTAGAGTTGACCAAGCTACTTCACGAGGAGCGAAACATCAACACATCGGCACCAAGAGGCGCCCATGGGAGACTTAGAGCTTTAGGATGTTTATGTTTTCTTTTATTTTCTTTGAACTATCTCTTGTACTTAAAAGAAAAAGAATAATAATGAGAAGTACTAATAAATGTTTGTTCATTGCTTGTTTAACAAATTTAAATCTCTTAGGTCCTTGAAAACATTGCATTGCATTCGCATAAACATCGCATATATCATAACATTGCATCACGGTACATTGGAGATTGGTTTTCTCATTTGCTCGCTATTTATTTTAGTGAAATGGCTCTTGAGCAGATGTCAAAGATCTCCAAGCTCGAATGCTCGGTTTGTGAGATGTTCACCAGCTTGGTCCAAGGCCAAGAAGATCTGAAGAAGCTCATCAACAAGAAGAAGAAGGTTGTTGGTCTCCTCAACATGGGTAGACGTTTCAAAGGGGGTCCTAAAGTGGTCAGTCGGATTGAGCTCTCTGAAGGAAGTGTCCATCCGGGGGAGTACCAAGGGTGATGAAGGTGATCGTGAGCCAAAGAAAGGAGGAGAGGACCATCGATTATAGCCAACACTCGAGGAAGATGACAAGTACAAGCAACTTGAAGATCGTCGAATCTTGTGGAAAACTCGAAGATGTCGGGCTGAACTTTGATGATCTGAGTCTTGTTCCTGGTGTTGTGATTCCTCCCAAGTTCAAAGTTCCTACTTTTGCTAAGTATGATGGCATGTCTTGCCCTAAGCTGCATTTGAAGTCCTATGTCCAGAAGATCAACCCCACGATGAAAGTTGTGGATGCACTATTTTCAAGAGAGTTTGTCGGAACTCGGTTGGAATGGTACTATCGACTAGAGAATGACCGTATCCGTACTTGGGTGATTTGTGATGCTTTCTGAGACAGTATAGTACAATCTTGAATTGACACCCACTGCATGCAACTACAAAGCATGTCTATGGGTCGTGACGAAGTTCAAGGGTATGCTCGAAGTGGAGAGATCTAGCGGTAGAGTTCAACCACCCTTGTCCAATAGGGAGTTGGTTGATATGTTCATGGGAACACGGGGCCCGTTCTTCAATCATCGATTGGAAATTCTTCATCCGGATTCACCGAGTTGATATTGACGAGCGCATTGAAGTTTGGTATCAAGAGTGGGAAGATTCATGTAGAGACATCTTGAATCTGCGAAGAGATCTTTGGTGCTAAGAAAGAAACTAATCTTGTGTATGGTCGGAAAAGCCGAGCCAAGACCGACCGCGCTCAATCTGTGGGGCGGTTGATCTCCAATCCTACATCAGCACAACCTCGGTGAGACAACGGCGTAACGAGCAGCGCCACGAAGGCAATTCTGAAGATCAACATGCCATTGTCATGAGCCTTGCAACACATGTTGAAAGCGGTGATAACCTTGGGGATCCTCCTCGAATGTCAACACTTCCTCTCCAAATACAATCCAAATGCTAAGTGTGCTTACCATTCCAACAGCCCAGGGCACGACGACAATTGTTGGGCTCGAAGAACAAGATTCAAGATATGATTGAAGCTAAGCGATTGAGTTTGATCCTCTGTTGAGACTCGAATGTGATCAATGCGCCTATGCCTAACCATGACAAGAGTTCCAATCTTTGGGTGATGATACTTATGTTTTCAACATAGATGACTTGACCATCCCTCGATGGTATTAAGAAGAATTTGTTGCAAGCGGTGTCAATCCGGATGCCCGAGTTGTTGTCGTTGGTGCCCGTGCACTGATGGTTGTGCTTGGTTGAGAAGATTGTTGATGCATGATGGATAACCGTGAGATACTATTTACGAAACCACCTGTGAAGTTGTGTGAAGAAATGTCTAAGTTGAAGATTGACAATGCGAACGAAGCTATGCCATCATGTGGGATACCTTAGGAAGCCAAGTGGAAAATATGATTACATGGTGAAGTACACTGTCACGATAGTTACAAGATTCCTATTGAAGATGTTAAGGCGACGGATGGGGTGACGATTTCCGAAGACTATCTTGATGTTAACACTATAAGGTTTCCTCTTGATTCCGTGCCTAGAGTGGCACCTCTCATTATCACTTCTCCAGGCCGGTTCCATATTCCTCGACAAGGCTATCCCTTGGAATTATGGAGTGATGTTTACTATCATGGTGTCAAGCAAGATCCTCGACAATTGAAGATCTTCTTGCTGAAGTTTCTATTCGACATTGACAACATCACGGATCGATGGGTGACCGAATCGGAAGGGTATTCTCTCGGATATCTCTCCTCCAAAAGACACTGCGACTCAGCTCGCATTCCACTTCTCAATCAATATCCCGGCTAGGGGAAAGAACCGATGGCTCATCCTGCTCAACGAAGTACCAAAGGAAGTTCACGAAGACACCTCCAACAAGAAATGGAGGAAATTACGAAGATCATCAAGAAGAGTGACTACAATGTTGTGGAGCAGTTGGGATGACTCGTCCAAGATCTCCATGCTTGCTCGCTCTTATGCTCGAGGCTCACTAATGCCTTGGTGAAGTTTCAAGAATGCTCATGTGCCTAAGACACTACTCTTGATCAATTCAAGTTTGTATTGCTAGCACAGCTGCCAACAACGGCCTAGGCTTCTCGATCTTGATTGACTCCTTAGGAAAGAAACATAACAAGCCTTGCACATCTCTGTTGAATGCAAGGGCGTTACCTATCTCATGTTTTGGTCGATGGGTTACGCTCTAAATATCCTACCGAAGACGCTTTTGATCGACTTGATGTCGAAGGGTTGGTTACGAGACCCGTGACATTATCGTGAGAGCTTTTGATGGTTCTAAGCACATACTTGGAGAGCTCACTCTGCTGTTAAAGTCGGTTCCAGACTTTTGATTCCACTTTCTTTGTCATGGACATCCGTCCGACCTCTTGCCTACTTGGGCCCTTGGATACATGGGGCGGTGTTACCTCTACTTTGCATCGCTGAAGCGGTGAAAGGGAAAGTTGTTACGATGTGTGGTGAAGAAGAGTATATGGTCGATCATCTACGGTCATTCCGCTATCTCGAGATGGAAGGTGAATTCTTGAGACTCCTGTCAAGCTTTTGAAACAATACCAGTCATGCTGTTGACTCCCGTCACTCTGAAGTTACATAAGCTCCACCTAGAATGGCCTCATTGAAAGATGCTCAAGCTCTTGTTGAACAAGGAGGTAGTGCTATTTGAGGACAGCTCCTAATCTTCCTTTCAAATTTGACAAGATGGTTTAGGCTTCACCATCAAGTCGGAGATGATACGCGTGAGCGTGCCGGCCAACTTCCTTTCCACATCGGCCAGTGGAATCCATGCTATAGAAGGCAGATGACAACGGCCCGACATCGCAAGTGGATCTTCCAACTCGGATCATGGGCTCGGCAATTGGAAGGCGAAGGCGTCATACCAATCTCCTTTAGTCGGGAGTAATTGCTCTTGTTTTGTTTTGCTTTTCGTATTTCTTTATGTTTGAACAATAAACTTTGAAAGCCTAGTGCCTTGCCGGGCATCATGGCTCGTTTGCGAGGGTTATTATCATCGTTTGCGTATTTTCATTCAATAAATTCGTTGGACTTTTGCATTCAATTGTTTGTTTTCTTTCTTTTACTTTATCACCCTTCAAAAGCTATGTGTTCTTACACACACCCACGTACAACTGCGAATCACTCCGAATCTCGTTAATAACGACTATGCTAGTGCTAAATATGACTTGATAATCCGATCTACCAAGCGAGACGAAAGTGGGAAGATTGTGAAGTGCGGGAGAACTGCCGCTACGAAGAAGCGAGTATACCACCACGAAGCGAGTTGAGGTTGTGAATTTGGAGTGCTGACGAAGGCGAGAAAAGAGATCAAGATAGGAGCGGATCTTGAGAACAATGTTAAAGAGATTGGTTCGGATGCTACGAGATTATGTTGAGGTTTTGCTTGGTCATACGAAGACATGCGGGTTTAGACATTGATATTGTGGTACACGATTGCCAACAAAGAAGGTTTTCTCTGAAGCAGAAAGTTCGTCGCATGCGTCCGAGATGTCGAGAGAAAATCAAAGCAAGTTATGAAGCGGTTCAACTGGTTTCTTAGCTGTCACCTCCTATCCCCAGTGGGTTGCAAATGTGGTACCCGTGCCTAAGAAGGATGGTAAAGTACGAATGTGTGTGGATTACAGAGATCTGAACAAAGCGAGCCCGAAAGACGATTTCCCACTTCCTCATATTGATGTTTTGGTTGACAATACCGCTCAGCATAAGGTTTTCTCCTTCATGGATGGTTTCTCCGGTTACAATCAAATCAAAATGGCTCACGAAGACATGGAAAGACTACTTTTGTTACAGTGGGGCACTTTCGCTACTGAGGTTATGTTCGGATTGAAGAACGGGCGCCACTTATCGTGCTATGGTAACATTATTTCATGACATGATTCATCACGAGATAGAGGTCTCGTCGGCGACATGATAGCTCGATCACGGTGAAGAAGAACATCTCGATCATTTGCGGCTGTTTGACAGTTGAAGAAATGCAGATGAGACTTAATCCCAACAAGTGCACCTTTGGAGTCGGATCAGGAAAACTCCTAGGGTTTGTAGTCGATGGAAGAGGTATTGAGGTTGATCCCGCCAAGGTTAAAGCTATTCAAGAGATGCGCTCCCGCACCGAGAAAGAGTCGAGGTTTCTTGGGCCGATTGAACTACATTGCAGATTCATTGCACGCGCGCGCAGGCCAATCTTCAAGTTATTAAAGAAGGATCAAGTAGTGGAATGGAGCGACGATTGCGGATCGCTTTTGACAAAATCAAGGAGTACCTACAGAATCCTCCTATCCCGATGCCGCACCGAGAAGAAGACCTCTTATCATGTACTTGCGGTGCTTAGAATTCAATGGGATGTGTGTTGGGGCAACATGCGAGTCAGTCGAAAGAGCATGCAATATACTACCTTAGCAAAAGTTTACCGACGTGAAACAAGATACTCACGGCTCGAGAAAACTTGCAACGCTTTAACTTGCTGCTCGACTAAGGCAGTATATGACTCACACTACCTTGTTGATTTCTAAGATGGATCCGATAAAATACATCTTTGAGAAACCAGCTCTCGGGAAGAATAGCAAGATGGCAAATGATCTTGACCGAATATGACATCGGTACACTTCTCGAAAGCGATCAAAGGAAGTGTAGTAGCCGATCATTTGGCTCATCAAGCCGTGACGACTATCAATCTATGCGGTTCAATTTCGAGACGAAGATGTTTTACTAATTCTGATGCGAACCAGGCCCGACGAAGGACTGAACAAGGATCCCGATGGACTATGGTCTTTGATGGAGCCTCAAACGCAGCAATGGCATTGGCGCCATCATTACGTCCCCGAGCGGACATACTCCTTTCACCGCCAGATTATGTTTCAGTTGCACTAACAACATGGCCGTCGAGCGTGCATCATGGGTATCAAAGCTGCTATTGACTTAAGAATCAAGTTCTTGCGAGTGTATGGAGACTCGACTTTAGTGATCGGTCGAGATTAAGGCGTGGGATACGAAGCATCAGGTCTCATTCCGTATCGAGCATGTTACGAGTTTGATTCCCTACTTTGAAGAGATTACTTTCAATCATATTCCACGAGAAGAAATCGGTTGGCGGATGCATCGGCTACTATGTCGTCTATGTTCAAGGTTAGATGGGACAACGAGGCTCCCGGATCATCATTGAGAGGTTCGGCGACAGGTATTGTTGTGAGCTTGACGCGAAGAGAAACCTTGGTACTTTGGCGTGAAAAGGTATCTTGAGACTCGGGAATATCCAGCAGGGCATACATTAATGACAAGAAGTTCATGAGAAGATTTGCATCCAAATTCTTCCTCGTAGCGACATCTTATACAAGCGCAACCACGACTTGTGCTTACTCCTTGTAGACGAGAAAACAGCAATACGTGTCATGGAAGAGTTACGAAGGCGAATTTGGTACCCACTCCGGTGGACACACCATGGCTAAGAAGATTTTGAGAACGAGTTACTATTGGTCCACCATGGAAGCGATTGTCACCGCTATGCTCGATCTTGTCACAAATGCGGTTATGCCGACAAAGTGCACGTACCTCGATACCTCTGAATGTTTTAACTTCTCCGTGGCCTTTTGCAATGTGGGGCATTGACATGATTGGAGAAATTAAGCCTGACTTCAATGGACATCGTTTCATCCTCGTGGCAATTGACTATTTCACCAAATGGGTAGAAGCGACCTCGTATGCATCATTACCAAGAATGTAGTGGCTCGATTCATCAAGCATAATCTTATCTGTCGGTATGGCACTCCGAAAGGATTATCACGGATAACGGTTCCAATCTCAACAACAAGATGATTACCGATTACGCACAGTTCAAGATCAAACATCACAACTCTTCTCCATATCGGCCTAAGATGAATGGCGCGATGGAAGCCGCCAATAAGAACATTAAGAAGATTATCTGAGAAGATGGCGGTTACTTACAAAGATTGGCATGAGATGTTACCATTTGCTCTTCATGGTTATCGCTCTGTGCGAACATCAGCAGGGCAACCCCTTCTCTCTTGTATACGGTATGGAAGCCGTCTTACCCATCGAGGTTCAGATACCCTCAACGAGTCCTCCAGGCGAGAGTTAGGTGAAGGCGTGGTTCGACTCGCCTTGACCAGATTAATTTGATTGATGAGAAGCGACTCGCATCCATCGCCATGGACAGATTTATCAGAAGCGAATGATCAGAGCATTTAACAAGAAGGTCAAGCACCGAGTCTACCAAGTCGGTGATCTAGTAGTCAAGCGCATCATTCTTCCACAAGGTGATCCCAGGGGCAAATGGACTCCCACCTATGAGGGACCATTTGTAGTCAAGACGATATTTTCGGAGACTATGATACTTAGCACCATGGATGGTGAAGACTTCCACACCGTGAGCGCAGACATAGTCAAAAAATACTACGCATAAAAGAGACCCGCTAGGTCGACTGGCCTAGGCAAAAATAAGGGCATCCTGGCGAACCAAAAGGTTCGGGCAAAAATTAAGGATATATACAAAACATGTACACCCGGCAAGTCGAAAACCTGAAAAGGCGGCTTGGGCAAAAAGGTATCGGTATGAATGAAAAGGCGGTCTAGGCAAAAGTTAGGGATTTAAGCGTACGACTATGTCTCTTCCAGATCACCTGTTTCCAGACTACTATCAGCATTCAAGATTCAAATGGCGAAGATCAGTCTATTCACTTTCTACCGACAGCAAGGAGATGAGATAGTCGAAATATATGAGTACTAGCATAGTTGGGACTTAACGAGATTGTTTCCGCATAGCTTTTTACCTTTCTTATGTACAAACTACTTGGCCATCACCACCTTTCAAAAAAATGACTTCTTTCTCTTTACAATTTACATTGTTGTTATTTGCAATAAGTCAAACGTTTGCTTTGAATGACTATCGCATTCGACAGTAAAAATCTCTCGCAAACATACGAAAGTGAATATGCAAAAGTACTTACTACAGTTCGAAATTGGGATGGCGAAAGTCAACAAATAGTTCCCCACAGGCATAAAGGTGTCACCCACAACACACCTTCCCCAGCGGAGTATAAGGGAATCCACGAGCAGCAATTTCACTCAACCGAGCAATGTTACATCAGTCTCCAAGCAGTAGCACCTCATCCCCAGTCAAGGCATTTATCCCGGCTGTCTCAATCCTCCCCTTCTCCCGTAGCGGTATCCAGACTCAAAACTTGGTCGGATAGTGCATCGGAGGCATACACTTTATTCCCAGGCCCGGAGATTACAACGGACTCCAGACTCTTCAAGCCCGGTCTCTCAGCAACCATCAATTGCTCTCCAGCGAGATCTACACTCGGAATCCCCCAGTAGAGCACCTCTTAAATTTCCTCAGCAAGATCTACATACAAGGTCCCCAACGGATCGCCTTCCAGATTCTCCTCAGCAGGGTCTATATATGAGATCTCCGACAACGAGCCTCTCAAATCTCTACCTTCCTCAACAATGTCTAGGTCCAGGACTTGGTCAGATAGTGCGTCATATCTTCTTTCTCCTTCAAAAGCAGGGTTCTCACCTACTCAATTCCCCAGGAAGAAGTTAGAAATCTTCAAACAGAATATCCGCATCTTCTTCAAGATGGATATGTTTTGAAATATCACAACATTCATCATTCATACATTTCTCATAAAGTCATAATTCATGCATGTGTCATTCATATACACTGTCATGCATCATACTTTGCATAAGACTAACAAATATTCTATCAAAGTTTTTCTTGATTTCTCCAAAAGTATGATCATTTCCGCAAACGGGTCGAGATTAAGCCCCGAGCGGCGGAAAACTATCTGACCGCCTTGCGAACAGGTCCGAGATTAAGCCCGAGCCAGGAAAACTATCTGAAAGACCGCCTCCGACGGCTGGTCCGGATTAAGCCCCAACCAAGCGGAAAACTATCCAAAGACCACCTCGGTTATCCTCGATATGCAGGCAATGGATCAACACCGATGCACAACGAAGCTATCCACATTACGGCCAACTACAATCTCTCCCGTAATGTCACGAAGATTTATTACGATTATCAACAAGACTCTGAGTCTAGCGTCGACTCGGTTGCCTTGGATGGCATCTTAAGCCCATCTCCGACTATTTGTCAACATCTCTTCACTATCGAATCTGCATATATGGTTAAAATCAATACTGACCAATAACTTCATTTAAAGTGAACACGAAGTCTAACGTCGACTCCCCGGATGGCATCTTAAGCCCATCTCCTCTCCATTCGAGAACATCTACGAGTCTAACATACGACTCACCCTCGGCATCGACCTTTCTAGATGGCATCTTAAGCCCATCTCTGTCGGCTCTCTATTAACAACCTCGAGTCTAGCGTCGACTCGTTCCCCCAAGTCTCCAACTTCTCCAAATGGCATCGTAAGCCCATTCCGCATCATCCACCAGCGGTGCAAATTTTCGGTGTATCGGTGTTCAATCATCTTCTACCTCCGGTCACGAAAGACAAGCATGTCAATCTAACCCTTCCGGTACAAGAAGATTGAGCAGGGGCAGCTGTCATACCCAAAATTTGCCCTCCATCGACTCAAGATTTCATACATCCATACTCGAGGATTCCTCAAGAGTTGATCGACAAACTCTCTCCAGACAATCAACCCAAACTAGGGTTTGGTATCTCTCAAGTCAAGATGGATTTCCAACATCTCCAATGGCCTTCATGCCTCCTCATATGCTTCAAGATTCTCCATGTCAAGTTTCAAGCTTCACAAGTCAAGTTTCCTCGACAATTGCTCGAATGATTGAAAATCGGGTGTATTGGACAAAAGTCAAGCGTGGTCAACATAGTCAAAACTTCGATTTTTGGTCAACATCCTCATTTTGAAGTTACATTCATCATTTGATCAAGGGTTGATCATGATTCATCAAGAAAACTCAAGATTTGCCCAAAGTCAAACTTTCTAAATTAGGGTTTCTAGATGAAAAGTCAAGCTGAACTTTGGTGATCATAACTTTCTCATACTTTCTCAAAATTTTCCACCACCTCTTGTTTTGAAGGAAATTCAATTCTCTACAACTTCATGTCTCACAAGAATGTCAAAAATGCTTCATTTGAGAGGTATAGCTCAAAACATTACGGTCATTTTCAAAGTCAACAAAAGTCAACTTTTGTTTTGAAGATATTTTGAGCATGGTAACTCCAATTGAGATGATACCAAAGACATTGGTTAGAGGACTCTTAGAGCTTTCAAAAGTCCAAGAACACTCAAAAATGTGGAAAATTGAGCAAGTTACACCATCTACAAGTTGGGCAATTTTGAAAGAATGCACAAAGAGTTACTTCAAAAATCAAATCTTTGCAAATGGGCCTATTTTTCTTCATCCTAACTTGTTCCTCATACAATTAGGAATATCCAAGCCCAATGCCACGAATTTTTGATTTATTTTTCTATTTAATTTGGAATTTATTCATTTAAATACAAATTAAATTCAAAAATAAAGTATAAAATCAAAATTAATTGAAAGATTGATTTTTATTCTTTCCTTGATGTCCAATTAACTCACGAATGCTAGCCAAATCAGAATTGAAGCAAAAAAGGCAAGATTGGATTGAAATTGATCAAATTTGAAAATTTGATTTTCATGAAAAAATCAAATTTGATTATCATTGATTATTGATCAAATCTTTCCAAATTCAATCTCAAATCCTTCGATATATATACAATGCATATCAATCAAAAAGGCGAAAGAATTGCTCCAGAACCCTAGTTTCAAACTCAAAAATTTCGTGTCCTTGAAGCAACTAGCATTCCTAGTTCCAGCCATCCACAGCCGATTCTGAGCATTCCATCTTGTTCCTTGAGGCCTTTAGAGTCGATCCAGACTCTTATATCATTCAAAACCATCCAGAAACAAGAAATCCGAAATCGGTTTGTTCTTGAAATTTCAAAATTCGATTTCTAACATTCATGCATTATTAATGTTTTGATTGTTTATGCGTGTTTAGAATCAAGCTTGCAAGCTTTCGGGCAAACCAATTGGATTTTTATGGTGGAATCGTGTTTCACCATAACTAGGGTTTCTGAACACGATTTGGGGTTTCCTTTAACGAAAAAATTGGACCACGAGACCTATACCATTGCATCCAGATGAAGTTTCCAATCGAACCATGGCTTTAGAATGTATTTATATTGTGTGTGTTTTTGATATTAGCGGGGACCTTGCGTCGAACAAAGACCGACGCTAGCTTCAAACATTCAAATCGAAGAAGACGATCGTTGGCGCGAAGGAGGAGGCAATACGGAGGCGACGCGTGTGAAAATCCACTCGTTCCGTTTTGAAACACAAAAGCACACATGGCGCAGCGGTTAAAGCTCTCACTGTTTCCAGATGCCCTCAAGGGTCATGGGTTCGAATCCGGCCAGGGCATGTTTTGTTTCTTTTTTACAAAACTCAAATATTTTCATATTTTCTATTTATTTAATATTTGCATACTATTTTAATTATTTTCATAATTTTTATTCTGCATTAAAAAATTACCAAAAACATTTTTTCTTTTTACATTATTTTCTAAAACCTTTATTTAATTTAATAAATTAAAAATATAATTTTGCATGCATATTTATTTTATTTTTATTTTGCATTTAAATCATTATAAATTGCATTTTAATTATTAAATCTTTTCCAAAAAATCCCAAAAAATTATTTTAGCTTATTTATCTTATTTCCAGCATATATTAATTTTCTCATATTTAAAATTGCATTTTTTCTAACATTTTCTCTTATTTCAATTTCATCATATTTCCCGATTTTCTTATTCTTTCACAGTTTGCTCGATTCGGACGCTTTTTCTTTTATCATTTTATTTTCCAATAATGTAATTGCTCATGGGTTGTAATAGTTAATTAGGCTTTTATTTTCCATGAGTTTAAATTATGTATCTGCCCCAAAGCCATGTAATAGCGTAGGTTTACCTTCCGCACCTTTACATTCCATTTTACTTTCCTTTTATTATCAATTGCTAGTAATTAGGCGTATGGCAAGATAATAATTGGACATAGCTCACACTAATTTCAAGATAAAGTATCTGAATTTAACACACTTCTTTCACACATGCACCCCTTAGGGTAATTCTCTCTCGATGCCTTTCGATTTCAAAATGGTCATGTCCCTCGAACGTAGAGGTATTCTAGCACCGTTGCCTTCCAAACAAATCATCATAGTCCCTTCGATACAAAGATCATAAGACCCACGATGTCGCTTCCGAATACATGATCTTGACCCTCGATTGTCGCCTACGAAAAATGATGATAGTCCATTCGAATGTGCTAGGATACTTCCTACAAGTTGCCTTCTATGACCATCCGATGTCCCTTGAATGTCCGCTTACATCCAGAATGGAGCTACCTACTAACTAATGGTATGGCTAGCGCTATTCTAAAGGAATGTAGAAGTACAACAAAACGACCAATTCTGAGTGGGTAAATAAGTCTCTTAGTTGCTTGCTCTATCAAATGCTTTTCACACCATACACTTTTTCAAAGTTCAAATTCTTTTCAAAACAAAAAACATTTCCGAACACTTTGTATACACTCCTACATGAGTCATTACAAAGTCAAAGCGAAATGCCTTTTCAAAACATCTTTGTCAAACACACAGAAAGCAATTTTAAAAAGTGATCTAGAGCAACTAAGAGCCCGTAGATAACTACGGATGGAAAGGGGTGCTAATACCTTCCCTTTTCATAACCATTCTCCCGAACTCAGAATCTAACGAAGGTCTTTTTCTGTTACTTTTACCTTCCCTTAATTGGATAAAAATAAAAGTCGGTGGCGACTCTTGCTATCCGCACATTTGGATACAAAAATCCTACAAAAGTCAGTTCACCGTATCACAGTGAACTATAAGGTTTCTTCTATTACAAGTTATAGAGTGTGGAAATCTGAATCTTGTGTAGCAAGCAAACTAAGGATTCCTAATTTGAAAACTATGGAAAATTCCAAATAAAGAATGCTTCAAGTATTATAAGGACCAACATCAAAGATGTCCTTATTCTATGCAACTCAGGGGGAGAAAAATATATGGTAAGTTTCATTCTGGAAGCTAAAAGGGAGAAGTGCTAATACTAAGAGGGAGAGCAATTGTCTGCTAATTCTATACTGCTATATGTTGAACTGTCCTGAAATCTTGAAGATGCAGTTTTATTATAAACTCAGAACCAAAGCTGATAGTTTCTATAGTAAAGTTGATGGTGTCCCAAATGATGTTGTAACATCATTGCTAATGATAGTCCGTGGAAGAGACTTGAGACTATGGATCTTGATATTCTATCACCTCATTCAGAAGTGGCAGTTCTATCTTTGGTTTAAAATAAGAAGATTCTAAGTTTGTTTAGAGTAGTATGCTACGGTAATGCATAACTACTATTCTAGTTTGAATACTTTACTAGTATCATCAACTACTAGTAAATGTAATGTCTAGAAGGAAGAATTGATCAACATAGTTGCTCATGTATTTAAAGTGTCTTTTGTTTCTTTTTCTTTCCTTCACTTTTGTATGTGTCTTTGTTTGTTGTGCTCTCATATCTTTTGTTCGGATATGAGTAAGTTTAGAGTCTGTGAAGGTATATGTATGTGAACTTGTGGCAAACATAGGGAAAAGGGGTAGTGTTTAGACGTTGTTAAGTCTGAGGTCAATCTTTGCAGTTGTTTTTGCAAAGATAATGAATATGATATCCTATTCTGAGTCTGTTGGTTCTTGCATTTTCTGCAAGTATTTTTGTTTTGTGTCTCGTTTTTGAGTTATAAACACAATTTGTGTCTTGTATTCTGAGTTATCCAATATAGAGGTATGGATCTCTATGTCTGTAAATGGATAGTTCAAGTGTTTGTTTCTGTTAGTGAGTTTCCTCTTGTGCTCTAAAAGAGTATGTTGTGTCAATCTGTGTCGTAGCATAGTTCTCAGTTTGAGGGGGAGTATTTAGTATTTTTCTTCCTCATGTGCATCATGGACCCAGTTTTCTCCTTCTTTGTGAAGATGTAGTCTATGATGTTATGTTTCTTGTGCTATAGTAAGTTCTCCTTCAATAATCCTTTGTCATATTATGGCTAAAAGGGGAGAAGTGGTTATGTTATGTTATGTTATCTCTTAAGATCAACTTTTAAGGGGGAGAAAATTTGTGTGATCAGTGGGATCCTTAAAAAAAAGAGAACATTGGAGTTGGACCTGCTAGAAAAATGTCCTAGTATGATGTTTCAACATCATAAAAGAATACAGAAGACTGTCACTTGTAAAGTTTAAAATATCATAAACAGTGACTACTAAAGACTTATAAATTGCTGCTGATGGATTAAATTGTTTAAACCCTTGTATATTTTATTATGCTTCTGTAATACAAATGTTATGTAAATTAGTTTTAGCCAAAATAAGCCAAAGAGGGAGATTGTTGATTCTCTAAATTTTGGGATTGGCTTTATGTTTGGTAAAACTAATACAACCACAATAAGTGAAATATGATTTATAACTTGTAAGGACAAAGCAGGTTGAAGTTCTATTTAATGAAGAAACATGTTGTGTTGAAATGTTTCAACATCTGGAACAACATTTTGAAGAAGATGTCACGACATCAAACGTTAGACATCACGCTATTGAACTATCAAAGTTTGTTATAATTCTATTTTAAATTATACAGAATATTCTGGGAATATTATTCATTATATGTGGCGTGATCTTGAAGGCATTTGTGGAGGTCCAAGCGCTAAGGAGAAAAATCAGCAAGGACCTTGATTGTAGCAGAAGTTATCTGCTTGTTTGTTTTCTGCAGAAAGTTTGTTATTGCAATTTGTTACAACTTCAAGTTGTTATTTGAAGGCCCAAATCCAGTTGGATAATAGGTTATAAATAAAATCTTTGTAACCTAAGTTTTGTACCAATCAAATTTAGTAATGATGTAGTTTTTAGGTTTGAGTCTGTAATAACTCTCTAGGAGAGTTGGTTTATAGGTGAACCACCCAGATTGTGGGATAGACACTAATTTGTGCCTCGAAGCCTGTGGGAAAGAGGTTTATTTTACTCACTCATAAGCTATAAAGTAATGAGTGCATTTGTGTCCTTGGAAGAAGCTGTGAAGCAATTCAAGTTTGTTTCATCACTAGTTTGTTGTTTTGTGTTTGGGTGAGGTATCTCCAAACTGTTTTAGTTATAGGAGCCAAGTTGTTGATGCAGTGGTTGGGATGATAGTGACTGCTAGACATCACTGCGGTGATTGGAAGTGGTCAGAGGTTCTCATATCTAAGTGAGGTATCTTAGGTAGAAGGGTCATTAGGTAGGTGATTAAGTGAGGAGTGTAAACAAGGAGGTTTAGCTGAATTAATCTGGTGATAGTGAACTTCATTCTGGATTAGTATACCCCTAGATGTAGGTTGGTTAGAACCGAACTGGGTGAACAATTATGTGTGTTCTTTTGTTTCCTGCATTGTTAATTGTATTTCTACCTGGTTTGTGTTTATCATGTCAGATCAGATGTGACGACATCCTGAGTTTGATGGCACCTGAATTTCAATCATTATTAGTCGTGTCACAAATAATTACTACTCCTTCTTAAGGAAAGCAGGAAAATCACTACATTAACTCAATTTGAACTACCCACATTCACATAAAATATGAGATGTCATAGCATCCACACATTAGAAGGAATCAATCACACTCCATAGAGCAGTAAAATAAACATTAGAGTATGAGTCAGTGGATTTAAAACCTTGATCATGGAGTTGGCTGATGCTGATCAGATTTGTTGTTAACCCTTTGACAAGCAAAACATTCTCCAGATTTGGGACTCCTGGACAATTTAGTTTTCCAACACCTTTGATTTCTCCTTTAGCTCTGTCTCCAAATGTCACATATCTAGTGGTGTGTGATCTAATGTCCACTAGTATGTTTTTAACTCCAGTCATGTGTCTTGAACATCCTGTCAAAGTACCAGTCTTCTTTGGAAGATGCTCTAAGAGATGTATAAGCTATGAGACAATTAGTAGCAACTTTGGGCATCCACTGTTTCTTGTTTCTCACAGCCTGGTTTGTTTGATTGGGTTGAGAGTCATATTTTGGATATCCGTGTAGCTTGTAGCAGAATAACTTTATATGACCAAATCGCCCACAGTGATAACAGCTCGAATGTCTGTGTCGTCTTTTGGAGTGTCCTAAATTTCTTCTTTCAAGATGTTGAGACACATGTATCAACATTTGAGGTTTATACTGAAGGTTATTCGTGTTTGAATGGTGTCTCTTCTTCGTTGTTTTATTATCTCTCAGACCACTCACTTCCTTTGCATCTCTTCCAGTCATGAGTAAGTTATCCAATACATTTGACCCATTATTCAGCATTCTAATAGATTTGGTTAGGCTTGTTAGATCAGACTTGATATGATTTACTTCTTCCTCCAGTTTTGAAATGGTATTCAAGTTCTTCTTCTTTTATGCTTGTAGTTGAGCTACCATTTTCTTTTGATCCTCCATTTATTTATGCATTTCGTCATAACCTCCATTTGATTTGCAGATCCCAGTTAGGGCAGTGACTTCCTTGGATGAATCTTCTTCAACTTCAATCCTAGAGTCTTCGTCAGACCATGTTATTGCTAGTCCTTTTCTTTTTCTCTTTAGATATGTAGGACATCCAACTATGATATGACCAGATTCTTCACAACATTGACACTTTGATTCTTTGTCTTGGTTGACTTTGTTTTCTGATCTGGTTCTTCTTCCATAATCTACTGACCTTCTGAGGTCATATGAGATGTTCCTAACATTTGGTCTTGAGTCTTCTTCCATTCTTTTTAGCACCTTGTTGATTTGTCTTCCAAGAAAGACAATAGTGTTAGAAAGTCCTTCTTTAGTGTCCAGGTCAAATTCCTTGACTTTTTCAGTGTTGGTCTTGAAGGCTATACTCTTATAATTTTTGTATAACTTTTCGTTCATGCCCAACTCAAAAGTCTGGAGAGAACCAATTAATTCATCAACTTTCATGTTGTTGGTTTCTTGAGCCTCTTCAATCGCTGCAACCTCCATGTCAAATCTCTTAGGAAGAGATCTGAGAATATTTCTTACCAACTTTTCTTCTGGTGTCTTCTCTCCCAAGACACTGCATGCGTTAGCAATCTCAAGAATATTCATGTGAAACTCTTGAACGCTTTCTTCTTCCTTCATTCTTAAGTTTTCAAATTTGGTAGTGAGTAGTTGAAGTCTTGACATATTTACTTTGGAGGTACCTTCATGAGTTGTTCTAAGAATTTCCTAAGCATCTCTGGCCACTTCACATGTATTGATTAGTCTAAAGATGTTTTTGGCAACTCCACCAAATATAGCATTCAAGGCCTTTGAATTTGCAAGAGCCAGTTCATCATCATCTTTTGACCAATTTTCTTCAGGTTCCAGCTCACCAGTAGGTTAGTTATTAGCTCCAATAATCACAAGATGAGTCCATCCTTTCAAAATAGCCTTCCAAGCCTTACTATCCAAGGACCTTATAAAAGCTTCCATAGGAGGCTTCCACATATCATAGTTAAAACCATCCAGAATAGGTGGTCTACTCAGGAATATTGCCTCCTTGTCCATCTTACCAAAAAGTGTCTTCCCTAGATCTCACCAAGAGACAGAGCAGGATGCCTGCGATACCAATTGAAATTTTGGTATCAGATATAAGATGTCGAATGTAATGTCACGACACTTAAATATACTATGGACACAAACACGCAACACAGAGTTGCAGTCTGACGATAAGGACACAGAGAATTAATAACCCAGTTTGGCTCTCAATAACCTACATCTCGGGGCTTCCAAGCCAGGGATGAAGTTCATTATTAGTAGTATTAGATGGGTAATAGCAGCAATCTCATGATACTTAGGCTCCTCCTCCAAACGATAAAGGAACAACACGATAATGGGTCGACCAAACAAATAAGAATACTCCTCCAAGGTAGAAACTAACTGATAGTCAGGAAAAATGAAGCAATGTTATAACGGATCATAGAACTGGACCAAGGTGAAAAGTAAACCATCCTTCATCTTCGTCTTCATCAAAGGTATAATAGTCTCATACTTCTTAGGAAATCCTCTGTACTCTCAATCTCATCAATCAAGCTCATCGGTCCCTCAATCTTAGGTTCTTTGAAACTATATTTCGAGTCCTCTCTCCAAAATACATGGTCAAAGTATACTTGAGATATTTGCAAAGGTCAATTTTAAGTTCCTTGAACAGTATGCGAAAATATGCGTATGGGTGCATGAATGCATGATGCAACAAGCACACACAAAGATCACAAACAAAGGGGTCCATAGGTTCGACATCATGAGCATGAAGTTAAAAGGTACTACCCACAAGGTATTCTAAGCTTTGTATCCTGTAGATCAAGGTTCTAAAAGGAATCCCAGTTTTTCATTCCTCCATCCAATACTACCAACTTCACGATGTACTCGGTAATTAGCAATACCTTGGGTGAAACTCGAGTGCGATATCCATAGCAACTACTTCGAATAACTCTAATAGTCCCGTACTACCCCTAAAAAGGCCAGGATGGATTAAGGGTTCTATGGCTGCTCAGCTTCAGGGACTTTCAGGTCGAAAGCAGTCATGTATGATCGGTCGCTCGGTAAACAAAATACCACAATCAAGGAGGTCTCCATTGGTGAGGGATCTCATGTCTCCTTCTTTTACTCCCAAAGTTAACATGACTATACCGCCTGTCCTATCTTAAGTTTTCCCGAGTCCAGGTATAAGACTCAAAAAGAAGATCACCAAACACCCCTGAAAACTAGAAAAGCATACAGACAAACAAGCATACAATATATACAAACAATATATGAAATTCACAGCGGATCGTGATGTCACGAGAGAATGTTATGACACGATGTCGACACTCTGTTATCAATTCACACGGTAAATTCAAACAACGATAAAGAACACAATAAATTGTTTACCGATTCGGTGTAACTACACCTACATCGGGGCTACCAAGCCGAGGAGGAAATTCACTATTAGTAGAATTAATTCAGAATAAACCAACGGTTTATCTCCTTCACTTAAAACCTACCAATGCAACTTCAATCTAAGTCCTACTTAGACACGAGTTCCTACTCCCCCTCAATCACAGCAGTGATATCAACCTATTGATTAATTGAATTGTGAAGACACCCTTCAATAAACTATCTTGATTTTTCTTCAAAGCTTTAATCAGAGACAAAACACTCGTGCTTCAAAGCTTTGAGTGATAAACAATCCTTACAACCAATCCTAGTCCAAGGCACTTATCAATTGATAATTGCTTGGCTCACAAAATAACTAAATTACACAAAATACAACCTGCTAAATCTTCAATACAGTTCAAGAGGCGCATGATGTAAGGGTTCTATTCCTATTATAGAAGCGATCAAACTTCGTTTTGGGCTTCCATAATAATAGCTAGGGTTCACTTAATTAATCCTAAAACTTGGTCTTTTCAATAACCAATTTAGGTTTAACTAAGATTAACCTAACAACCACATGAGCATGCAATCTAATAACGAGAAAAACATAATAAAGCATTTCAACAAACTTCGAAAATCTCGGAAAAGCAGTTGCGAGCGAATGTCACAGGATGTCATGACATCATTATGACATCATTCAAACTTCTGCAAATTTCCACGATACTTGAGATCTGAGTTGTACTTAAGCATCCTTGTCATGTAGGATTTATCTTCAATCTCTGAATGTCATGACATTTATCAAGACATTGCTATAGACTAGTTTTACCAAAAAGTAATGCCAACTTAAAACACTAACAAACTCCCCCTTTGGCACATTTTTGGCTAAAACAACTTAAGTCATCAGAGTACCTATGCAACAGAAGAAAAAAAACTAGTTCTAAGCTATCCTAAGCTTAAAAAAAACAGAACCTAGAGAAGATAAATTCTACCCATGATTTTTCATACAATTTCCCAATTGCCCACATAAAATCTCCATACAGTTTCCCCAGTTGTCACACTGTAATTCTCCCCCTTTTTAGCCTCAAAGGTGCCAAAGGAACCAGTACAAATACCCCAACATTCAATCATATATTAAGAAAAAGTACCAGCACAATTAAGTTTACAATTACAACTCTGTCAAATGATTATAATCATCCAAAACAATAAGGGAAATAACATAATAAAGTTTACATCAAGGAACAAAAACAAACAGAAATAAGAAACAGCAGGCAGCAGGCTTCCATCTCAAGTGCTCTCTTCTCCTGAAGAGACACTATGAAAGGAAGCATCTTCTAAACTTCCTTCACCTCCAGCCATCTGAACATCATCATTTTCAGCATTACCATTTAACCCTTCATCCTCAACCTCTGTGTCCTGCTCTAGTTGAGAGATCAGTTCTTCAAGGCTTTACTTCCTTACTTCAAACTCTTTGCAGATAGCTTTTAGCACAGCTAAGACTGTTGCCTTTTGAGAAGTTGCCTTGACATTGGATGTCTCACCAGATGTCATGACAATGTTTGGGACATGTCTTCCTTGGAATAGCTTGTAGTGAAATCCAAGAGCAGGTGCTCTTTTGCAGATTGCATCTCTTTCAACTAGAATATCAGGAAATTGATCAATGATAATTCCACACAGTAGGGAGGGAAAGGCTATTGGTCCTTTGATTGCATAGCTTTCAGCATGCTTGAGGGTTTGCTCAAATATGTAGGTTCCATAGTCAAATTTAGCTTGAGTGCCTACTGCATATATGAATCTGCCCAATCCAATAGAAATGGTTGACTTGTGATTGGTTGGGACCCGATTAGACACCTATTTTATGCGGGATGGCAAATTTGACACTCAACTTCTTGGTTGTGAGTTTTCCTTTCGAGGCCATTGCTTCACTTGTTTGGCGATTGTTTGAGATCTTGTTATCGGTTTCCTCAAGGTGCGTGAGCATCATCGATCTTCCTAGAAATCTGTTGACCATACTTGGAGAACTTTACTCTTCTCTCCCTCATACAGATCCTATAGTCGTGAGACCTCCCATCACCACAACCACTTGACAAATTTACTATAAACTCTTTGACCAAAACATCATAGCAGTTTGAGAAACTCACAACTGTCTTCATTAAACCAGCCTCCTTAATCAAATCAACAATCTCCTTGCACTCAAGTGCACTCTTATTCAACTCTCTTTCCAGAGAAATCCTCTTCAAGCACACATAATTCCATCTTCCAGCATTCTCAGAATGATGGAATGAGATGTTGTCAATAGCCACTTCAGGCACCTTGGGCAGTTTCCCAAGAGTTGGCTTCTTCCTTGGATGAATGTCTGTGACATTCTCCTCAACATCATAATCAGAGTCTTGATCAGACTCTGAAGGTTCAGGTACCTTCCTCTTTTTCACAATTGGTGTCCTCTTGGGTCTAGAGCCACCACCTACAGTTTTTACTCTACACTTCTTTGTAGAGGGTCCAGCCTTGGTCTGCTTCTCAGCCTTAGAGACATTGTCACCAACCTTTTCTTTAACAGGACTCTGTGAGGCAGTCTATTTTCCCTTCCTTCTCATCATCCTCTTTGCAATGCTTGGGTTGACATTGGCAATGAGGTCATTGTCAGAGAATATTTCATCCAAATCAATGACAGGGGGTTTAGCTAAATCCTCAGAATCTTGAACTGGAAACTTTTCAAGATCATCACCAATTGGTTTCTCTGGAGTCTCTTCTAAGATACTATCAGAGATATAGTCAGCAGGTTTCACAGGTGATTTAACAGAGGTACATTTTTCTGGGGATTCCTCAAGAATACCATCAGAAATCTCATCCTCATTAACAGCAGGGGGTTCAACAAAAGTATCATCTTCACACACTTCAGGGACTGGAACAGAGGGATTAACAACATTCTTGATCAGGGGTTTCAGTATCAGGATCCATAGGGGTTTTCTTGACATGATCATCAGATGTCTTGATGACATCTTGATCACGCTAAACTGGGCTAGCAGTTGTTGGTTTAAAGGGACGAAACCCAGTCTTGGTGATTTTCATTTAGGATCCTAGTTACTATCCTAGCAATGGCTTCATGCACAAACCTAGACCCCTCTCTGTTTGCTATTTCGGGGTACTGAAGAAGATGGTTGGTGGCCTTACGGAAGGTGATGCTTGTGACCTTCGTTGCATTCCTTGTGGTTTCTTGACCTTCTCGGTCGGTTGCCATTGCGGTGGAGTAACCCTCGAGCTTCAACATGCATGGCTTGACATTTGCCCTAATCTCACCATGGTGGGAGATGAAGAACCAGATTCTTGAGATGATGAAGAGGATGAAGACATATTTTTTGAAATATTTTGAGGGAATGAGAGCGAGAATGGAGAGAGTTTGAGGTATCTTTTGGATGAAGAGAATAGGATACTTTCAAATGAAGAAGCTGTTATAAGAAGAGTCTCTTCCTATTCTTGGACCTTTTAACAATAAGATGAAAATAATTAAATGACCCACTTATAATTAATTGAATCAAAGGTCTCTTCCATTCCTTGTTGTAAGCAATTTTAATTGCTACAATTCCTCATATTGACAAATACCCAACTTGCCGTTAAATTCTCAAAGTGACTAGCATCAAGAGCTTTAGTAGGCGTCGACCAATTGAAGTTCAGTGGCTACACGTTCCAATTTAATCACTTTCTCTTCCACAAGGTCTCTGATGAAGTGATGTCTAATGTCAATGTGCTTAGTCCTACTGTGTTGTATAGGATTCTTTGAAAAATTAATAGCACTCAGGTTGTCACAGTACAAAGTCATGACATCCTGTGTGACATTGTACTCATTCAGCATCTGCTTCACCCAAACCATTTGAGAACAATTGCTACCAGCTGCTATGTATTCAGCCTCAGCAGTGGACAAAGACACACAATTTTGCTTCTTGCTGAACCAAGAAACAAGGTTGTTCCCCAAGAATAAGCATCCTCTAGAAGTGCTTTTTCTATCATCAGCACTACCAGCCCAATCAGCATTACCATAGCCAGACAGAATTGGTTCACATCCATGAGAGTACAGTATACCATAATTGCAAGTTCCACTCACATACTTCAGAATTCTCCTTACCTGATTGATGTGACTTACTTTAGGTTCAGCTTGGTATCTTGCACACACCCCAACAGCAAATGCAATGTCGGTCTGCTTGGTTAAGTATAAAACTTCCTATCATGCTTCTATACAAGCTTTGATCAACATTTTCTCCACTTGTGTTCTTGGACAACTTCAAATGTGTAGGAGCAGGAGTCCTTTTATGGCTGACATTCTTCATTCCAAACTTCTTGACAATATTCCTTGCATACTTGCTCTGTGAGAGGAATGTTGAGTCTTCCATCTGTGTGACTTGCAGTCCAAGAAAATAGGTCAACTCTCCCATGAGGCTCATTTCAAACTCGACTTGCATTTGGTTGGCAAAATGTCTCACCATTGTGTCGACATTCCTCCAAATACTATGTCATCAACATAAATTTGAGCCACCATTATTTTTCCTCCTTCATTCTTGACAAAGTGAGTTTTATCCAAGGCTCCTTTCCTATATCCTTTGTCGATGAGACTTGGTCGACCTTTCATACGAGCCCTAGGAGCTTGCTTCATCCATATAGGGCTTTCCTCAACTTGTAGACATGATCGGAAAACTTGGATCCACAAATCCTTTAGGTTGTTCTACATATACCTCCTCATTCAAATAGCCATTTAGGAAAGCACTTTTCACATCCATCTAAAACAATTTGAATTTGAATGCAAGCAACCCCGGTAGTAGCTGATTGATTCTAGTCTAGCCACTGAGCAAAAGTCTCATCAAAATCAATCCCTTGACTTGAGTGTATCCACGAGCAACAAGTCTTGCTTTATTTGGTGACAACTCATACGCATCGGACTTGTTCTTGTAGATCCATTTTGTGCCAATGATGTTTGTTCCTTCTGGTCTAGGAACTAACTCCCACACTTCATGTTGCTTAAACTGGTTCAATTCATCTTGCATTGCTCCAATCCAGTATTCATCAGTTAGAGCCTCTTTGACATTCTTTGGCTCAATTTTTGACACAAAGCAAGAGTTTGAGACAATTTATCTGGATCTTGTAATGACACCACTGTTTGGATCTCCAATAATGAGTTCCTTTGGATGATCTTTCTGAATTCTGATGGAAGGATCTTTGTTAGCCTCCTCTGGTTCAGACTTTGGTGAAGTAGGAACAGGTACATCATCCTTATCAGACACTTGTGGTGATGTCTCAAACCATGTCTCAACATCACATGGGACATTGTTTTCCTGATGGTGATCATCAACTATGACATTAATAGACTCCATGATAACTTTAGTTCTGGAGTTGAATACTCTATATGCTCTGCTGTTTGTAGAGTATCCCAGAAAAATGCCTTCATCACTCTTAGAGTCCATATTTCTCCTTTGATCACGATCTGTCAGAATATAACATTTGCTACCAAACACATAGAAATATTTCAAAGTAGGTTTTCTTCCCTTCCATATTTCATACAGGGTGGAGGATGATCCCTTTCTTAAGGTGACCCTGTTGTGAACATAGCAAGCTGTATTCATAGCTTCAGCCCAAAAATGAATAGGGAGTTTCTTAGCATGAATCATTGCTCTGGCAGATTCCTGTATAGTCCTATTCTTCCTTTCCACAACCCCATTTTGTTGAGGTGTTATAGGAGAAGAAACATGATTGATTCCTTCGAGGCAGAATTCATCAAACTTGTTGTTCTCAAATTCCTTTCCATGATCACTTCTTATTCGACAATGCGACCTTCCTTCTCTTTGAAGTCTTTTGCATAACTCTTTAAAAACATCAAACACATCAGATTTTTCTTTGATGAAGTTTATCCAGGTAAATTTGGAGAAATCATCCACAACAACATAGGCATATCTTTTTCCACCTAGACTCTCAACCTGCATAGGCCCCATCAAATCCATGTGTAGCGGCTCGGCACTTTAGAAGTGGTCGGATGTCTAGACATTGGGTGTGACATACGGTTTGCTTTCAACGACACTCACCATAGACTCTCCTTCATCAATATGGAGTCTTGGTATCCTCGACGACCTCCATAGAAATGATCTTTTCATTCCTCCGAGATGCAGATGACCAAGTTTTGGTGCCACAATTTTACCTCCTTTTCATCTTTATGCATGAGCACACGAAGAGCGGGTTGGTGTTCTCAGATTCCCACATGTAGCAGTTGTCCTTTAATCTGACTCCTCTCATAACCACTTCTCGTTTATCATTGATTACAAGACATTCAGACCTAGTGAAGTTGACTTTGAATCCCATATCACATAGCTGACTTATGCTTATGAGATTAGCAGTCAAATCTTTTACCAGCAACACTCCATTTAGGTTTGGAACACCAGAACAGTCCAAGTTTCCAACACCTTTGATTTCTCCTTTAGCTCCATCTCCAAAAGTAACAAAACTGGTAGAATGAGGTTTGACATTATTCAGTAGATTTTTTATTCCAGTCATATGCTTAGAACATCCACTGTCAAAGTATCAATCTTCCTTGGCAGATACTCTAAGGGAAGTATGAGCTATCAGAGCTGCAGTCTTCTTCTTCCAATGATGAGTGTAGGATACTTTGTTGACCTTAGGCTTGACATAAGGACCTTGATTAGGATATCCATGTAGTCTAAAGCAAAAAGGCTTTATGTGACCAAACCTTCCACAATAATGACATCTCCATCTTTGAAACTTTTTCTTCATGTTTCTTTGATCTTGATGTTGTACCCAATGTTGTGACATATGCTTAGGCATTGGCTTATTAGGTTTGTTCTTCCTTTTGTTATCAGCAAATTTCTTTGCCTCCACATATCCTGAGCCAAACCTATTTCCTGTCTTGTGGTGTGACATCTTCTTTGACATTGACTTGCCAGGTCTGTTCTTCTTCTTGTCACCAGCAGGTTTCTTTGCAGCTTCATATCCCAGACCATGCTTATTTCCTGCATTCTGTCCAAGCTGAAGAATTTCCTCCAAGTTATTAGTACCAGATGTCAACATTTTGACTGACTTAGACATCTGGTCAAGTTTGGAGTTCAACACTATAATTTCACTATTGAGGTGACTTATAGTAGCTGTGTTTTCCTTCTTCTCAGCCTCCAATTTTGCCTTCTCAGTCTCCAACTTCTCAATCAGCTTTTTCTGTTTCTCATTTTGCTGACATACTTCACCACTTCTTACATACAGCTTCTTGTAGGTTTCAGCAAGCTCTTCAAATGTCACTTCCTCATCACTAGAATCTATATTAGAATTGCACACTCCAGAGAGAGCAGTGACAAGTTTGGATGCTTCTTCCTCAGATTCACTTCCTGAGTTACCATCAGACCAAGTGACAGTCATCCCTTTCTTTTGTTTCTTTAGAAAGGTGGGACATTCAGCTCTAATATGCCCATATCCTTCACAACCATGACCTTTGGATTTCTGCTTTGACTTCCTTTTCTTGACTTGGATCTTCTATAGGAGTCATAAGATCTGCTAATGTCAGATGAAATGTCCTTGACATTGGACTTTGACTTTAGATCAATTCTCTTGATGAGTTTGTTGAACTGCCTTCCAAGCATAGCTATAGCTTCGGATATCTTCTCTTCATCATCCTCCTTGCATCCCTCTTCAGTATTGGATACAAGTGCTATGCTCTTGTTCTTCTTTCACCGATTCCCATCTCAAAAGTCTAGAGAGATCCAACAAGTTCTTCCACCTTCAAGATGTTGATGTCCTGAGCTTCCTCTATAGCAGTCACTTTCATTGCAAATCTTTTAGGCAATGATCTGAGAATCTTTCTCACCAGCTTTTCTTCTGACATCTTTTCACCAAGTGCTCCTGAGGTGTTGGCAATTTCCAAGATATTCATGTGAAACTCATGAATGGTCTCATCTTCTTTCATCTTCAAATTCTCAAATTTGATAGTGAGCATTTGAAGTCTTGACATCTTCACCTTGGATGTCCCCTCATGAGTAGTTTTGAGAGTGTCCCAAACATCCTTGGCCAACTCACATTGATGAACTAGTCTGAAGATATTTACAAATTCCATTGAATAAGGCATTCAAAGCTTTAGAGTTCCCGTGCTAGCTCCTCTTCTTCTTTGTTCCATTCTTCCTCGGGTTTCAAGACGGTAGTTCCATCCTTCTCAAGCTTGGTGGGATGTTTCCATCCTTTGTCGTGCTCTCCAAGCTTTAATATCTAGAGACCTCAAAAGGCAACCATACGAGGTTTCCGGAATCATAATTAGATCCATCCGATATGGGTGGTCTACCTCCAAATCCTCCTTCCTTATCCATTACGCGAAACTATTATCCTAGATCTCACCCGGAAATAACAGTGGGTGTCGCTCGATGCCAATTGAAATTCTGGCGGCGGATCGTGATGTCACGAGAGAATGTTATGACACGATGTCGACACTCTTAACAATTCACCGATAAATTTAAGCAATGATAAAGAACACAATAAATTGTTTACCGTTCGGTGTGTAACTACACCTACATCGGGGGCTACCAAGCTAGGGAGGAAATTCACTATTAGTAGAATTAATTCAGGAATAAACCAACGGTTTATCTCCTTCACTTAAAACCTACCAATGCAACTTCAATCTAAGTCCTACTTAGACACGAGTTCCTACTCCCCCCTCAATCACAGTGATATCAACCTATTGATTAATTGAATTGTGAAGACACCCTTCAATAAACTATCATGATTTTGCTTCAAAGCATTAATCAAGAGACAAAACACTCGTGCTTCAAAGCTTTGGTGATAAACAACCCTTACAACCAAATCCTAGTCCAAGGCACTTATCAATTGATAATTGCTTGGCTCACAAGAGTAACTAGAATTACACAAATTACAACCTACTAAATCTTCAATACAGTTCAAGAGGCGCACCGCAGTGTAAGGGTTTTATTCCTATTATAGAAGCAGTCCTGAAACTTCAGTTTTGGGCTTCCATAATAATAGCTAGGGTTCACTTAATTAATCCTAAAAACTTTGTCTTTTCAATAACCAATTTAGGTTTAACTAAGATTAACCTAACAACCACATGAGCATGCAATCTAATAACAGAAAAACATAATAAAGCAGCTCAACAAACTTCCTGAAAAATCTCAGAAAAAACAGATTCTGCAGAACAGAATGTCACACAAGATGTCATGACATCTGTTATGACATCATTCAAACTTCTGCAGAATTTCCAGCACAATACTTGCTTCCAGATCTGAGTTGTACTTAAGCATCCTTGTCATGTAGGATTTATCTTCAATCTCTGAATGTCATGACATTTATCAAGACATTGCTATAGACTAGTTTTACCAAAAAGTAATGCCAACTTAAAACACTAACAATATAGGACATATATACAAATAAACAAAAAAATTGGGTCAACCCACTTAGAGATGGTCCAGCAATAGGTCAAACATCCCCAGCAGAGTCGTCACTTTTATGTAGCGGCAAAAACTGCGAGTAAAAGCCAATGAATTGACTTAACTCACTAAAGTAACAAAAGAGTCGCCACCGCGCTTTTATTTTATCCAAATGACTAGGAAAAGAGCGAATAAAATCCTTAAAAAATCAGAGATTTGGGAACGGGGGTTAGTTATGCAAAGGGAAGGTGTTAGGCACCCAAAGCATCTATGGTACTCCGCAGGAACCTTTTTTTTGAAAATTTGTATATGTGTGCTTAAAAAGAGTATGTACAAAATGGATGGTGGAGGAGAAAATAAATATTTTTTATAATTTTTGGTTTGATAGAACTTCCAATAAGTTTCAGGCCTACATACCAACAATGCACAATGTTGAAATCAAAACCAAGTAGTTCGGTTAAAAAACTAAAGTTGTGTGTTGGTTGATTTTTAGGAAAAATAATTGTTTAGAAAAGACACAAAGAGCTCAAAAAGTTTGAATGAGGTTAGGTGTTTTTTAGTCTTATGAAAATAAAAGTCAAAGTATAATTAAATGGATTGAAAGTTCATTAAGAGAACAAGTTTGAAAATTCATGGACCTAAGTCCAGGTTTTTTTTTATGAAAGCAGTTCGAGTTTTGAAAACAAGAATCCTTTGAAAAAGAGGGAAGATTTTGAAAATTAAAAAATAGGGAGGAGATGAAAAGGCTAACCTAAATGCGTAAAGTAAAAGGTAAGGGTAAAGAAAGATCTAACCGGTTGAGAAGACTAGTACTTGATATCAAGAGCCAATATCATATCCCATCATTTGGATTACCATATAAGCAACAAATAACCAGACAAAAAACTGAGCTTCGGATAAATCAATGCTTTTAGGTGAACTCTTGTCTTGAAAAAAGGCGCGGTTGTATTTGGAAATCCACTCTTAATCGAGTATAACGGAATAACCTACATACAAAGATAATAACCAGACAAAACAAAATAACACCAAAGACACGGAGATCTCCAAGCTGAGGTAAGGATCCTAATCCTAAGTCCAAAGATCAAGCTTCAAGAACAAGGATAGTAACCAAGTCCAATTAAGAATCTTTTATGTTTAAGTTGAATTATTAGGTGTTTTGGAAAAGGAAAAATAAAGCTCAAGTGAGCAAATTCAAAATAACAAGAAAGTAAAATGCTCAAGTGAGTGTTGCACCCCAAATTTTATCCGGCTATTTTTCTACTTGCATTGTATTTTTATTAAAAAAGAGGTCATTCAGTCATTGCATATGCATCATTTCGTCGTATTTAAACTTATCAAAAGTCAGTCTAAATCGACATTCGCATCATTTGTAGTTATAAGATTCCCGTTATTTCACTTCATTCATTTTACCTCTCTGCATGTTTATTGCATTGTCTCAAATTATTTATATGTCGATGATATCGATATTTCAGTTTTATAAACAGGCTGTTAAAAGCAATTCGATATCGTGCGAAAATTAGCAGGGAAAATATTTCAAGTTTTCATCTTTTACTCACTGCTTTATGAATCTACGTGTCGCGTAGATCATGAAAATGTGCTCTCCCTACTTTTTCGGTACATTTTGAAGTCTCGTTTTTAACTGTAAATATTTTAAAGTTGGGTATTCTTATTATCATTTTATTTCGATTTTAACCATTTCAATAATTTTTCTTTAATTTACAAGACTCGTAGTTTATTTTAATGTGCTTATATTATTTTTTTGGATAATTTATTATACGAACTTTTATCATTTTGACAATTTTAGGTGTCCAATTTTTATCTCTAAAATTAAAACAAAAATATTTTCGGTTAAATTAATTTTTGATCTTTTGGACTTTGTGGCCCATTTTGTCAAGAGGGCATTTTAGACATTATTGAAATATTGCTAAACCTAATTTGTATGGTATATATATATATATATATATATATATATATATATATATATATATATATATATATATATATATATATATATATTACGTTACTATTGAGAGGAGGCCAAATTAGAAAAACAAGAAACGGAATACAGGGGGCGGAATTGAAAACAGAAAACAATAGAGGCTATTAGAAACCAAAAAAAACCAGCTCCATTTTCACCTTCGAACATTGCTACCCCTCGTATACTGCCGTGTCTTCTTCAACCCTTACCCTCAATAACCCGACCACCATCTACTCCTCCCATCGTTGTTCCCCATTTCTCATACCACTTCTATTTAGGTGTTACTAACCAAACCACAAGATGCCAATTTTTAAGGATGATAAACAAATAGGATATTGATTCTGTTCAAGAAATTCAAATGTGGTACATCTCATTTTCTCATTTTTTTTACCATACCAAGTTCATTACTGTCGAGCCAAGTAACTTTTGTTAGATTTATTTAAATTTTCATTGAAGCTTACTGTTGAAGTTGAGTCACACAACTCTTTTATACACTCACCTACTACTAATTGTTATTATAAAACTTGGTCTGTCATTGCTGCAGGTTCCGAATAAATATTGTTCTGGAAATTAAGAATATTCAAGTTATCCCTAGTTTATCTTTTATCACTTTTAGGTGTGTAATACACAAAAGTGTTTTATTTAGTATCTAGACTTGCACTTTAGTAATTAAATGTTGAATTATTATTTCTATTAAATATTTACTAGTGTATTTATAAATATATACAAAATACTTAGTATTTTTATTTTCATATTTAATATTGTAAATATAAGTATACTTAGTATTTTATTTCTTATATTTAGTATTGTAAATATATAGTTATGTACATATTATCTTTTTTGATTTTATACCTTACTATATTCATTTGTAAATAAATTCGAATTATACTGTAATTATCATCTTTGTGTTGCAATTTCGAATTTTAAATTCGATTTAACTTTCGAATGCGTATAAACACAAAAATGTTATTTGTTTCTACATGAATCTATTTTAAAGTTAATTAATCTAATAAAATACAATAATCAATAATGTATCTCAATCAATAATTAATCTAATAAAATAAAATATGTATTCTCCGCATATGTTTTTTTGCTTATATTCCGTTGAGATATAATTTACCGTTTTCTCTTTTATATTTTTTTTCATCCCCATTCGAAATAATGTATCTCAATCCCCTTGTTGCATTGTAATTAATTTACCGCTTTCTATTTTAACGTTTAAATCCTCATTTATAATTGATGTATCCCTCTCCTAAAAACAATTCATGTAATAATCTAATTCGCATTTATGTTATTTTATTTAACTGTCACTTACACAAAACCAAAAAAATCATTTTTAACTAATAATTGTGAATTATTTTAAACCCGTAAGTCGACAAAGCTTAGAAGCGTCGCGGTGACCACACATGCACACATGTACGCTTGATCCTGGGACTTCTTACAGTGAGCCTATTTCGATCAATTGTTCCAATTGGTCGTTATAGTAGACTAGCCCACTTTGCTAGTACACATGTAATTTAATTGTTTTATACTTAGGTTGGCCACCTTGTATGGGCTTTGTCGATTTTATTTGTTATTTACAATTATTCGTTTCTCCTTTATTTCTCGCGCCTTGGTTCACATACCAAATTCTTCTCATCTCCATAAGGGTTCCATAGTAGGGAATAGGCTTGGCTATTCTCTCGAGATTGATCAAGTCTTTTGGCTTGATTGATCATAACCTGATTCTTTCTCCATTCACCAAGCATTTAAAACACTTTCAATAAAACTCGATCCAATGTCGAGTCTTCTTCTCAAACCTCAATCCAACGTCGAGTTGTTTTCAAAATGTTTTTCATAATAAACTTGGACGAAATTTATTTAAATCGTTAGATGGTAGCCTAATGGTTTAAAAAAATTTGAAGTCTTTAGGTTGTTGGATGATAGCCCAATAAGATAAAACTTCTATCCATGTCAAAATCAGCTAGAGCGGTATTCGTTTAAATTGTTGGATGATAGCCCGACAGTTTAATTGAATTGGAAGTCTTTAGGTTATTGGATGATAGCCCAATAGACTAAATACTTCTATTCGCATTAAAATTATGGAGTGACATTCGTTTAAATTGTTGGATGATAGCGCGATTTAATCGAATTTAAAGTCTTTAGATTGTTGGATGATAACCCAATAATTTAAATATTTTATCTCACTCAAAACACTTATTTCATAATAAATTTTTTGGGATGAGAGATAATTGGTTGAGCTCACTCGCCAATTTCTAGTATTCGAATCATTAGATGATAGCCTAATGTTTCAATACTTGTCATCCATAACTTAAAATCAATTTCAACCCATTCAAACTTCTTTTGTGCGCTCAAGCACCTTTACCTTTTAATACCCTTTTCAAGATTAGACATGATTCATTTATAATTGAGATGCTTCTTCCTCTATTCCCAAGGTTTTCGACTTCTCCACTTGAGTACTAGAGGTGTTCTCAAACCCTCCCTCATGTTGGTGCATAGTCCTTTATTCTTTATCACACCTTGTGGGCGTTAGGCAGTCTTCTCCTTTACAAAATGATGACTTGTCTTTTCATTTAAAATTAATCAACAAATAATTATTTTCTAGTCGAACTACGGCGCTATGACTTTTCCATTGCACGAGGGAGTACGTAGGCACTAAGTCTTACAACCAAAGGCGAGCAAAAATAATAAAAACATTTCTTCTCCCTTTCTTTCTCTTTTCAAAATAGAAGATCATAAAATTTTCACACTAACACACGACCACACTTTGAACTAAATGGGTACCATCGAGTACGATAGATGTGAGGGGTGCTAATACCTTCCCCTTGCATAACCGACTCTCAAACCTGCATCTTTTAATTTCGTAGAACGTCTTATCCTTTTCTCTCGTGGGTTTTATTTGATATTTCCCCTTTCCTTATTGGAATAAATAAATCTCGGTGGCGACTTCATTGTCATTTTCTTTTGTGTCGATATAATTATCAGAATTTAATTTTTTCGATAGTCCAGGTCGACAGTGAGCAAAGGAAAAAATGACATAGAAAATAAATGCTCAATTGAGCAAAGAAAAAATGGCATGAAATGTAAATGCTAAAAGTAAAGGTGCATAAAAATAAAGAGCGTAAAAGTAAACGCGGAAAATAAAGAGCGAAAAGTAAAAACAATTAATAAAGGTTAGCAAGATGACCATCTTGAAACTTGTCAAGTATATCATCAAATTGTTAATTGTTAGTCGTTAGCAAGGTGACCATCTTGAAACTTACGCATAAAGACTTGTCAAAAGCTTGATAGAATCAACGTGACCACATGACAAGTTTCAATTGTTTTTTTCAAGTATATCACCGGTTTTTGAATTATCACATCACATGATCAAAGATGATTGAGAGTTTCAAATGGACAAAGCTAGTGGAAACTTGGCAGAAGCTTGATTAAAAATCAACGCGACCACACAACAAGCACCATGGGTGTTGAACCAAGATCAAAGCTCAAGTCATCTTTTGGGGCTTATGTTAGAACATTAAAGTTCATGCTACCAATTGATCACTTCCTCTGAATCGGGACAAAAAAAAATCAGATGAAGAAGAAGCAATAATTTTCAAGTTTATTTTGCATCAGATGAATTTATTCGGTCTAACTTCATCAAAATCAATCAACTCTCTTCGTGCATTTGGTCAAGAGACCTATCAACACCAAAATTCCATTGATGTTGAGGAAATTTGTGACTCCGAAATAAATTCAAAAGTCAGCAAAATAAAAAATAAAATAAAAGATTTTTTAAATAATTTTTTTGAAATTAGGTTATTTAATTGGACTTTATTGACGAAATACATAAATAGTATTTTTTTTCATCAAAATAAAATTCCAAGAAAATTACTTAAAGTCAAACAGAGGTCAACAAGTGTTGAAAATTTTTTAAGAATTTTTTAAAGTCAAAAAATATTTTTTAGAAAATAAAATAAAAGGTGGAATAAACCAAAATGGCAAAAAATAGTAAAATAAAAATAAAATAAGGTCACTAATATCTGTCAAATGACTATTGGATCCTTCCATAATTTTTCAAGAATTTCAAAATGTCAAAAAGTATTTTAAAACAATTAAAAACATCAAATAAAAGAGAAAAAATCATGAAAAATATCAAAATAAAATTATGAAAAAATAAAATTCAAAAAGATAATATTTCAAAATATTTTTGTAAATTTTTCATAATTTTGAAAGCGAAATAATTTTATATGATTTTTGAAGTTTAAAACATTTAAAATGTAAAATCGAAAAATAAAATAAAAGCAAAAAATGTGGACCATCTGATCATAGTTAAAACGCGTTAGTAATCACATCCAATGGACATGGCACGATGTGCTTGATATGAACCTCCTTGGTTTTCACACTGGATTACAAATTAAATTAAGTTTTAAAAAACAAAATCAGGAACAATGTCACGCGTTGGATCGAGAGCGCGCGCGGAGAAAGCAAACCCGGATTGAATTTATAAAAATTACATGTCAAGCCTTCATTGGTTGAAGACAGACACGTAGGTCGTCTTCAACCTCCAACCATCATCCATGCTCGATTCTCAAACTATGAAACAAATTCTTCAGACCGGTGTCATTCGTTTTGTATCTTCAAAACGATTCTAATGGTACCCTCGCAAAGAATTTATTTCACCTCTATCATGAACAATTTGGGAAAAAACAGAAATAATAGCGAGCGCTTGTTTCCAGAAATTCTCAGTCAATACTTGATGAAAATGTAAATGGTGAAGATTACAAGGATCAGGGAGATGAGGAGAGTGAATGATGTTTTATTTTATAAGGTTTGATGGAGATTCCTACTTGAACAAGTTCACTTTCAACTCGAAACTAGACTTGGATAGCACGATCCGAGATGCTTCAAGCACGATTTTTACAGCTTGGTGAGGTTCAAGAAAGAAGAATGAATGGTTAATTTCAAAGGAATGGCTTTGAGAGAAAACGAAGTTGCAGAAAAGTGGATTCGAGAGAGAGTTGGCGGGGTTTCGGCTATCAAAGCTTGAAAATGATTGGAATGTGTCCCTTATTTATAGGAGGCGAATGGAATCAAAATGAGGGGTGAATGATGACATTTGAGTGGAAATCACGCACACCCGTGTTCGTGAAGAAAGTGTGACCTTATGTGCATCAAAACTCAACCATTCCTTGCGTTTTGATGTGCTAATTAATCTTGGGAAGTTCCTAATCATAGTTAGTCACGAAAGCAAGGCTTAACTTGGCTTAAAAACAAGTTACATGCGCAAATGCACAAACTGATGGCGAGCTCGAATTAGAATTTTGCATAAACTTTGAGCTGATGTCAAATCCAATTCTCTCGTGCGTTTTCTGATTTTCTTTGAGCCAAATAAATTATTCAAAGAGTAGAACACAATGCAAAAAGAATCAAATCAAATGTATGATTGAGTTGAGAGATTGAGCCTTTAGGATTCTTGAAAAATCACTGATTTTCCCGGCCAGGCCTTGGTCAAGCATGCCACTTTCTAAAAATGACCTATAATGTTTCTTCTTCAAAATTTCTCTTCCACTCAAAATTTGCTATTGATTTTCAAAGACGATAGAAGTAGACCTCTCAAAGAACATTTGGCAAAAATAATCCCTCAAAAATTCCAAAAATTGAGAAAGTTATGATCTTGTGAATTTGATGAAAATTTGTGAAGTGACCTATAATCTTTTGACTTCTTCAAGCAACTTCCAAACACTTTCAATATTCAAAGCTTATATGGAGATAAATTTCACATATTCAAGATTTTTTTTGTAAAAAGAATGACCTCAAGATGATAAATGATGATCAAGATATGATCATTTGAAGTTGATTGACCAAAAGTTGAGAAATTCACCAAGGACTTGTAATCTTTTGACTTCAAAGGAAAATTTCTAAATTTTCTCTTCACCAATTGAGCTAAGTTGTATTAGACATCCTTAGGTTCATTTTGAAAGAAGAATGAGCTCAAGGAGACAAGGGATGACCAAGTTATGATCCTTGAAGTCATACAAGATAAATGAAGTATCAAACTAGGGAGTGGGCAATCATAGCTCTCTAAAACAATATTTTCATCAATCAAACTCATTGGGTACAAGCATATTCATATTAGAAGTTCTCTTAAGATCAATCAAATGACTTTGAAAACATCCGCAAAATTCATGCAAACACCAAAATATGGTCCTTAGAAGTCCAAAACCCTAATTTCAGGATAGATGGCCATAGAATGGAGAATTCTTTGAATTTGATGATCTCTTTCAAACATGAAACATACACTCAAGATGAGAATCCATGGTTGAGGACAAGAAAAGTCTTCAAGTGAGAGACAGCATTTTCAAAATCTTGAGAATTGAGGAGAGAAGACATGGAAATAAACACATGAACCTATTGACTCTTTGAATAAGCAACTTGTGCACCATTCACCTACAACATTTAGTAAGCAGAGTGTATACATATCATTCTTAGCCAAGTATCAGTCATCACACACAAGAAATAAACACATACACAAGGTGCTTGGTTATCTCCTAAGGGAAAAGCCAAAATAGGAGAGAGAGGTAGACTCAAAATTGTGATCTTTGTGTCATGCAATGGTATGAAGTATGAATGAATCTTAGGGGCAAAAATTGGGGTACAATAATCAGCAAATCAAAAAATGGCCCTAGCACTCGTCAACGCATCGAGAAGGCTACAATATTATTTTCTAGAACACACCATAGTGGTTCGAACAGACCATCCCATCAAACAATTGTTGGGACAATCAGATATGGCCGGCAAAATGCTTAAATGGTCCTTAGAGCTCTTTGAATTCGACATCAGATATGAAAGCAGGAAAATAGGAAAGGGATCCTCGTAGAAGTATCTCTCGCCCTCTCGTTCCCAACGTCCAACAATCAAGCTAAATATGAAGCCTTCCTCGCAGGCCTTCATTTAGCCGAGGATATAGGAACCTAAGAGGTTAAGATTTTCACAGATTCACAACTCGTGGCTTCCTAGGTGTGAGGAGAATACCAGGTCAAAAATGATCATTTGGCCAAATATTGGGCCCTCGTCCAAGATAAGTTAAAGAAGTTCACCTCCGTAGACATGCGCCCGCGAACAAAACACCAGGGCATATATTATATTCAAACTGGCCAACACGAAGAGGAAATGGGGTAACAAATCGATAATTCAAGAGATACTCCCTCGCCCGAGCATCGAGAAAAGATCTCCTTGTGTTGACAAACACGCCATCAACGAAGGCAGTTGCTCGATGACCCCGTGCGTGACTACCTCACGAACGAGGATCTTCTGGCCGATCCAAAAGAAGTTAGCGTCGTCAGACGCAAGGCCTGTTCATACGTCATTATCAAGGCCAAACTTTATAAGAGAGAATTCTTCATCTCACTCCTCAAATGCGTCGAAGAATCCAGAGTCCCTCATATATTCTGAGAAATTCATGAAGGGATCAACGCCCAACATCTAGGGGAAAATCGCTCGCCAAAAAGGCACTCAAAGTAGGTTATTATTGACAGACCATGCAGCTCGACACGCCAAAGAGTACATAAAAAGGTGTTATAAATGCCAACGCCACAAGCACATGCACCTAGCCCCCCCAGGAGAGCTCAAATTCCTTTCATCCCCATGGCCCTTCGCCTGGTGGGGACTTGACATCCTCAGTCCATTCGTCGTGAGGGTCAACCAAAACAAATACCTGATAGTGGGCGTCGACTACTTCACTAAATGGATAGAAGCCGAGACATTGGCCAAAATCACCGCACAAAACATCATTCGCTTTTATAAGAGAAACACACTCGCCCGATTCGGCATACCACTAGCCATATTCACAGAAGGACACAATTCACGGATATAAACTTCCAGGAGTTCGTCGCCCACCTAAGGACCGTGCAACACCTTGCCTCGGTTGAACATCCGCAAACCAAATTGCCCACAACTCAGTCTTTCATGAACGTACCAAACATATTAAGATTGATATTGTCACAATTCACTCGTCATCATCTTCAACATGAAACGAGTACTCTATCATTTGTCTCCTCCACTCTATAGATTGCTGATTTGTTTACGGAAACGCATTTCATTAAACGTTTTCGTTTTTTGATTGAGATACTCTATATGCTCTCCGCTAATGCATCTTGAGTTTGAGGGAGGAATATTAATTATTATTATTATTATATTGATTTATGGTATCTTTTTGTATTAAGGATAATTCGATCTTTTCTAGTTTTTAGTATTTATACTCTAATGTAATCCTTATTTTTTACTTTTGTTTTATTCTATTGAAATCCTAAGTCAAAAAATCTTTATCTATGTTTATATATACTTACTATTGTTAACAAACATAAAATATCAAACTTAATAATATGGACATTGCCGGTTAAACTAGACACAGAATCAAACTCTATTTTATGTGAAAAGGAAATAAGAAAGAAATAGTCAAAGTAAACCAAACTTATTTTATAAATAAAAAAAGGTAAACGACTTTGTTTATATCATAAAAAAATAAACGTGACTAAAGATCCTCTGTCACGTCCTCAATATTATAGTAATATTTAGAATCTCAACTATGTTATGTCAAACCAAAAAAACTCTACTATGTTGATTTTTTATTAGGGAAAATGAAATATGCATCCTAAAGATCCTCTGTCATGTCCTAAAAAATGGCCCGTGACAAAATAATAGTGATATGCAGAATCTCAATTAACAAAATAATAGTAATATTTAGAATCTCAACTATGTTATGTCAAACAAAATGAATCTCCATTATGTTGATTTTTTATTAGGGAAAATAGAACATGCATCATCATATATTTAGGAGAAGAAAGAAATCGATATCTTCTTTCTTTCACTCTTCCTTCCATATTCCATTGAAACCAAATTATTGTGTATTGAAGAGAAAAAATATGGGTGATATGAAAATAAGATTCATATTATGGATATTGTTTTTATTGTTTGGTTGTTTTGTGGCTGTATCTGGTGAAAGAAGGTTTGTGAAAATACAAGTAACAAGTTTTAATGTTACTTCTATGACTCAGAAGCATGAACACAGTTTTCTCACAAAAGCTGTTAACTTCTTTTGGAAAACAGATGGATTAGGTTATACACATGTGTGGCCGGTAAGATTTAACTTTATTTTGTCTTAAAGTTAAAGCTTATTCCAAAGAAAAAAATTTGAGTTGTCTTTGTTTCTTGTTCTAAATTCTATGGATGTGTTCTTACTTCAAAGAAGAAGGAAGATTCATTGACATTTTTTTGGTTCTAAATTCTATGAAAGTGTTCTTCTTTTCTCTCTTTAAAATAAGTATGTGTAAGGTTTTTAGATCTATATTTAAGAAATAAAGTTATAAAAATAGGTAAATTGGTGTAACCTATTAGTTTATGGTTTAATATCCATCGATAACGTTTACTTTATTTATATATTAAATATTAATGTAATTAAATTCTTGATATTTATACATTAATCATTTTTAATTAAAAAATGAATAAATAAAATTTTCTAATTAATAAAGCTTTATTTTGAGGCCTAATATTAATTTTTTTTATTTCCTTTCTATTAATATAACATATATAAAAAATATATATATTTTTGCCTCAATCGATAAAGGCCAAAACTTTAATCCTAAGAATGATAAATGAAATGTAGTTATTTGGAAAATATATCTTTAAGAAATGAATAAGTATGATTTAGTTGATTTGAATTTGAGTTTGGCAATCAGATATTCTTACAAAATTATCAACTAAAGTAATGAATAAAAATAAATAATGGTCTTTAATTATGCAGAAAATGGAGTTTGGATGGCAAATAGTTTTGGGTACTTTAGTTGGTTTTTGTGGAGCTGCATTTGGAAGTGCAGGTGGTATTGGTGGTGGTGGAATATTCGTTTCTATGCTTACTCTTATTATTGGATTTGATCCTAAATCATCCACTGCCATCTCAAAATGTTAGTCACTAAAATTCTTTGTAGCACACTGATACTTCTTAAATGTGACAGTGTTTATATTTAAAAACGAACACTGATATTTGTGCTTATGTTTATTTATTTACGGAGTATTTATTTATTTTAGGTATGGTGATGGGTGTCTCCCTTGCAGCAGCTTACTACAATCTTAAACTGAGACATCCTAAGTTGAATAAGCCAATAATTGACTATGATTTAGCACTTCTTATTCAACCTATGCTCATGCTTGGTATAAGCATTGGAGTCATCTTCAACGTTATATTTCCTGATTGGCTTGTAACAATATTGCTTATTGTTATTTTCTTAGGTAGTAATTAATTAACTTTGAAACTAGCTCTTCTTTTAAATTTGGCATTCTTCATTTTATTTTATTCCTCCTCTAATTTTTTTACTCTCTTTAGGCACATCAACTAAGGCATTTTTTAAAGGGGCTGATACATGGAATAAGGAAACCATAATGAAAAAGGTCCCTTTATTATTTCATGTCAAATCCAGAGTGAACACTAAAAATATTATAACTAACTGTCTTGATTCATTCTAGGAGGAGGCTGCTAGGAGACAAGAATCAATTGGTGAGTTCAAAAACTGTTTATTAGTATTATTTACCAAAACAAAAATAAAGTTTTTCTGGACCATTTTCTTTTATGTATTACATTAATTTTTTTTTTATTACATTCTGAAGTTGAAGCTGCATACGAACCTCTTTCAACTGGACCAAATAATGCCACTGAAAACAAGACCGAGGTACATAAAACTAATAATGGTTAGGGTTGGTGTGTATATATATATATATATATATATATATATATATATATATACATAATAATATAATTTGTAGGTGACTATAATTGAAAATGTGGACTGGAAAATGTTTGGACTTCTTGCACTTGTTTGGGTTTCATTCATTGCAATACAGATTGCTAAGGTTTGTTCTTTCATCAATTGTAGTTAATTCATAATAATACTTTATAACATGCAATTCATCTAAGATCAATAATATCTTCTATTGACAGCAAAATACATCTACATGTTCAACAACATATTGGGTACTGAACTTTTTGCAGGTAATAATAATCTCTTTTATCATCACATAATTTCTGTGAATTTGTATATGAATGTTAGTTATATGTTACAAAAGATATTTGGAAAAAATGTAGATTCCAATATCAATTGGGGTATCTTCATATAAGGCAACTGCATTATTCACAAGGAAGAGAGAAATAGCTTCCATTGGTGATCAAGGCAAAGAATTTACAGTTATCAAACTAATCATCTATTGTGTCTTTGGCCTATTGTCTGGTGTAATCGGCGGATTGTTGGGACTAGGAGGCGGATTCATTATTAGTCCACTTTTTCTAGAATTGGGAATCCCTCCTCAAGTGAGTGTCAAATTGCATTATTATATAAACTTTGTTTCTCTTATCATGATCGTAAAATATATTTGGTTAGTTTGATTTGTAATTGGATTTGATGTCAATTGTGCAAAGGTGTCAAGCGCCACAACAACGTTCATCATGATATTCTCTTCGTCTATGTGTGTCGTGGAATACTTCATGTTGAAACGATTTCCAGTTCCTTATGGTTCGTGTTATCGAGAATAACTTCTAGCTCACTTAATATTTGATTTTGTATAATAGATTGATTCTTATTAATGAGTTATTTTTAAATGTGACGCACAGCTCTCTACTTCAACCTGGTGGCTATCATTGCAGCCTTGGTTGGACAACATTTTGTGAGAAAGATAATCAACCTATTTGGGAGAGCATCTGTCATCATCTTTATTCTTGCTGGTATAGTATTTATCAGTGCAATCTCACTTGGTAAGCATACCAATTTTCCTCTTTGGTTTGGGGCAACATTATATTAATATAGGATTTAATTTTACAATGTCACTATATACTCATTATATATATATATATATATATATATATATATATATATATATATATATATATATATATGAATTTTGAGACGTTTTTAATTCACGTTCTTAGGTGGAGTTGGCATTTCAAATATGGTGCACAAGATTTCAAATCATGAATATATGGGATTTGAGAATATCTGCAAATACGGATTATAACACTTTTGGGAAGATGTATTTTTTTATTGTGTTTATATTGTCCAAGTTATTGCATATTTAATTTGAGTGATAAAAATTTGATTTTGAATTAATTGATTTTGTAAATTTGATTTTGAATGAAATAATTTTGTAAAATTAATTTTTATTCAAAATAAGTTATATGTAAAGTTATTTATGTTTGCATATATTTATATAAAAGTGTATCGGTTAAAAGTGTAATACGTGATAACTCACATTGATTAAGGGTTATTAGAGCATCAATATCCATGATACTCATTTTGGTGTCTTAAATGAGCCCCATTTAATTTTAAGTCACTTTAGTATTTGTAAATATCCATACCATTTACACAAAAGTTTAAATTGGATCTCACTAACTCTATTATATAAGATTCAATCTTTGTAAAATATAAAGAAAAAACTTAAGACACGGTAGTATTATTTGACCATGGTGGCTTTCTTATATCATGCTTTTGGATGCAATTATCCATACCATTCTGACAAGAGTGGTACATGTAGGCAAATACTACCCCCAATATTTATGCTCTTAGATGTTTTAAGGTATTTGGTGGGAATGAAAGTATCGCGGAGAGAAAAAATCAAAAATAAGCTATTGACTAACACATCTCAACAAATAAGTAAGAGTCGTCACCGCACTTTATTATTTCTAAAGGAAATAGGAAAAGAGCGAATAAAACCCACAAAAGTAAAGAGATAAGGGTACAGGGGTTGATTATACAAAGGGAAGGTGTTAGCACCAAAAGCATCTGTATTAATCTACATGAACCTCTTGAAAATTTGTGTTAAGACTAAAACCGGTTGTTTACAACTAACTATGAGGCATAGAGATCGGGTCGTGTATTCTCCTTGGCCTTCTCTGTTTCTACTTACTTTGTTACTGATAGTTTCGTTGTTGCAACACATACTGGCATGTTGGGGAGCGTGCTGATTAGGAATAGTTATTGCTTGATAGTAAGGAACCTGAACTTGAGGATAGGCGGGGGCTTCCTTTTTGTCCTCGAAAACTGCATATGTTTCTCCTTCCTCCATCATTGTGACTTCGGAGATAGGAGGGACACCCTGAATCTTGCCAATCTTAAGAGAATTCCCAATTCGTTCTCCTATGATAACCAAATCTGAAAAAATTCAGAGGAAACACACCCAACCATTATATTCAGCTACGAATCTCGCAAAGTAGCCATGAACATATCCACTAGCTCTCGTTCCAAATGGGAAAGTTGAACTCTAACATCCAATTTTCTCCATCTTTGTGCGTATCCTTTAAGAGATTCACCAGACTTTTGAATCAAGCTCTGGAGCTGGATTCTAGTATGAGCCATGTCACTATTATACTTGTAGTGCTTATGAAAATCCTTTGCTAATTCTCTCCAAGTTTGGATGAGGGTTTTTCAAGCTATGTATATCATTCAAGAGATGCCCCACTGATGTTATTCTGAAAGAAGTACATTAGTAGCTTGTCATTTCTGCATAAGGAGCCATCTCGTTGCAAAATGCCTTGATATAAGACATTGGACAAGTGGTACCCTTGTACTTCTCGAAATTGGGGACTTTGAACTTATGAGGGATCTTGATACTATGCACTAGGCATATATCAACAACGCCTAAACCAATAGAGTCACAAACTTTTAAAGCCATCATCCTTTCTTCCTGGAGGTGAAATTTTTCTCAGTCTCAATCTCATCAATCAGGAACCTGAAGGTTTCAAATGATGGTTTAGAACTTTCCTATGAGTGTAGAGTTTTATTGACAAAAGTCTCAACATTGTTTCCGACGTTTGATTCAAAACACCACCATTGGGTAAGATTTACACCTAGCACATTAGCAACACCTGGATCAACAATATTAACAGCGGGCCTCTGAACAGTGTGTTCTTGATCCTCTTGTCCATGAGCACTATTTTGAATAACTTTCATGAGATGACCCATATGGGTTCCCACATGTGTTTTCATCTCAACCATATATGCCTGTAACTTCTCCACGACGATGTCGAGAAATCAACTTTGTGATCTTGTGATTCTAAATAACATGCCAAGGTTGGAATGAGTCTCCTGGTTAAAATGAATGAGATGTATGATAATGCATAGATGATAAGAAAAATTAACTCAATGTGATGATTAATGTAGTGATATGCTACACCATAGATTCAAAAGTTCAGCATATCCTGGATAACAATTGTACAATCCTCTAAATAACTATTGCATAATCTCTTGAGTAGGTTGAAAATAACAGGATCAAAGGCCTAACGTCATAAGCATGAAGTCAAGGTAACAACCAACCCACACGTGTGTATTAAGGCTCAATCATCTGAACAAGTAACCGAGTAGTAATAATTTCTCAAAGTCTTCGATCCTCTTTTGGATATTTCGGTCTACCGACTACTCGAGAACCAATAATATATTCAAGAGAAACTCGTTTGAGCGTAGTATCATATATCAACTTTGTCAAAACTACTCCTGGATAGCCACCACACTATATCCTAAAAGGCCAAGATGGTTTAAGGGAGTCTAATGGTCCTCAGCTTCACATGCTCTCAGGTTGAAATAATAATGATTTCACAATTAACTTGTTCAACACTATTACCCCAAGGAGGCCTCCAGGTGAGGGATCTCATGTCAGCTTAGTAAGGACTCACTCCAAGTAAGCCAACATGACTACACCACCCTCTTAATCATAAGTGTAACTTCGTCTAGGTTAGGACTTACCACAAAAAAAATCACCCAAACCAACAGATACAACATATATCTAGAACATGTGAATAGAAAAAGTAAAAAGCATAATGGATACAATAAATAAAGAAAGTAAAGTACATAAATAAACATCCAAAGAAACAAATAAATGAAGCTAGGATTGACTTACATAGGGTCCCCAGCAAAGTCGTGATCGCGACTTTATCGTCTATTAATCGGGAGACTGCAAGTGCACAGTCCTATCGCGTAGTTTTAAAAGATATCAAACCCACAGAGACTATAAATCGATCTATTGTTATCCTAAGTTACTGTATATAGCTAAGGCGAATAATTCTTTTAGATAATGGTTAGAGAAAAATATAAATAAAACGGATATCGGTACGTAATGTAGTGAACCTAAGCGTATAAAAATGGTTAACTTAATTGTTCTGTAGAAACTATCAGTTTAAAAACCCTCAACTCACACTTTCGTGGTCTTATCTCAGATTATAATCCTAAAGCCCTATGCCTGCTCTCGCTAGCCCATAAGTGTTTAGAAAATATTCTTTGAAAACTTAATAAGATCTAATTCGTTTTAAAGCGCTCTCGCTGTATTTAAATCGAATGCCTAACTTTAGCTATCTAGTTAAAACCTCACACTTTCGTGGTCTCGATCCCAACCTATTCTACTTTTCTTACTTTCGTAACAAAAAGATTGATTTTAATTACAAAAAGTCATAACCATAATTTAAGTTAATTAAGATTTTAGCTTCGGAACAATTTAATTCCTACTCTTACTACTATTACATACTGATACCTACTCGGTTTAGCCGGACATATTTATTAATTCGGACATGCATAAATAATAAGGTTCAATATATTTAAACATCCCCATAATCAAATAAATAAATATCAAGCAACAATATTTTAAATAAAATAAAATAATTAGATTAAAAACCTGAAAATAAGAGTACTGGAATAAATCTTGTTCTTCGAAATAAACGAGCACTCCACCCCAAGTCGGTTGGATCTGCTCAGAGACTTCTTAAATTGAAAGAAAAAAACTGCAAGGAATAAAAAGGCACTAGATCTAACGTAAGGTTGGATCAGTGAAAAATACACAACAATTTCCGGTGAAGAACTTGTTGTGAGAAAATTATAACAGCTTCAAACTAAAATAAAATCTAAACTAAGAAACTGAAATGGAAAATAAAATAAAAGTACAAAACTAAAAAGAAAATAGAAATGCGAATAAAGAAAAACTCGAAATCAGTTGTTCGGTAAAAATGCCGACCCTTCCTCTGAAACTTGAACTTGTATTTATAATTTCTTTCGTAACTTCCGTTTGTAAGAAAATGTGATCGTGGAGAAAATATAACTGCCAGAACATGGGAGACGGACGCCTCCACTTGAAGAGAGGAAGTGTGAGACGTGGGTCTCAACATGGAGAAGGTGGATCCCATAGATGGGAGGCGGGCGCCTCCAAGCTGAGTGGAGACGGTGAGACGTGTGTCTCACTGATGTGGCAAGTGGAGACGTGCGTCCTGGGCTTGTCTTGTTGGGCCTCCACGCGTGTTGGACTTTTGCTTGGCTTTATGGATAATTATTTTCTTCTTCTATAACTCCTCCTTTTGCTATATTACCCCTTGCTTCATTTCTTTGGCTTTTTAATAAGATTTTTCCTCAATTTTATTTCTTTGCTCAAAAGATCTTTATCTAATACAAATACCTGAAACATTAAAAATACCAACGTAATACAGAAATAAAACAAAATAATTAAATAAAAATAGTAATATTATCCATGAAAATTAAGTCAAATATGTTATATAAATTCGTGTTATCAAACTCCCCTATACTTAAACCATTGCTTGTCCTCAAGCAAAAAGTAAAATGAAAATCTTTCAAGCATAAGTCAAACGCAGATATAAAACATACTTCAATTCGTACTTGGTTGCAATTCAATTCTTTGTTGGATAACTCAAGTTTAGACTTCGACACCAAAATTACCGTAAGAACACTAGATAACCCCATTTATGCAGACCAATTTAAGTCATGTATTATAGCTCGACCTAATACTTTCGTTTCGTTTCACCCGTTTTCATTCTGGCGCAATCACATTAAGCCCTTTACCTTACGCGCACATAGTGGAGTAACCGGTTAGTGAATTTGATCTTTATAATCCAACTAGGAGTTCTGGTACTTATATTTGGTACTCATTTATCCAATTACAAATTGCGGGAGATCGGACTGTCGTCCGCCCTACCAAGTTCAGCACCAGGAACCACTGAACCAATTCATAATGGATTATTTGCATAAAGATTTTATAGTTTCCGCAACTGTTGGATTAAATGATCTGGTAAGGACCATCTAACTTAATAAGTGCATCTTCTGATAAAAATTTCTCTTAAAAATCTTGATCAATCACTTATATTCATCGATTCTCCACGTAGTTTGTCGTTTAAGGCGGTGCCGACTGCTTTTATAAACTACTTGGGGTTACTTTAAAACTAAGTTTTAAGGTGTTGGTATAATAAGTACTTAAATCGATCTAACACGTTGGGATTTTGAAGTGTTATGACAATAACGATTTTGCTTTAGTCGCACACAAGTTCTTATTTATAAAAAGGGTTAATACCTATTTTCACCCCTGACATATGGGGTGTATTTGAAAAACCCCCCTGCCAAAAAAAAAGTTCCAATTGTTACCTTGACAAATTTTAAAAGTTTTATTTTTTACCTTTAGGTTGCCACATCACCTAAAAAGCTGATGTGGCTTATATTTTTATTACACTTGTAATTTTTTCTCATGCCATGTCACACAATACCAGATGAAATGTCCACAATGCCCTTCTATTAAAATCCCTAAATATTTTACAAATGTTATGTTTCAATTCAGACCCTCTAAATTAGGGCGCAGCCATAGCCATCTTCTTTCTCGTTTGCAAAGCCATTTTACAAAATAAGCCAGTTTCAATTCAGACCCTGCGGTTAGGGTTCTTCAGACAAGCAAATGGGTGTGTTTAATTTAGTGTTTCATCATGGGGAAGTTTAGGTGCAAGACGGCCATCGTATTATAGAGGAGGTAGTGAGACATTGTTGAAGGTCGGGCGAAGATAAATGGAGCTTTTTGAAGCATTAGTCCGGTTAAAGATTGGGGTTATGAAGGTTTTAGGCTATGGAGAAAGATTCCATAAGCGGATGAAGGGTTTACAAATGTTGTTGATGATGCGAGCTGTAGAAGTTGCTAAGCATTGTATGTCTTGTAGGGTTCACGGCGATATTTGGGTAGAAACGGGTGTAGAAGACATGATGACCAAGGTTACGGTACCTAATGTTGATGACTTGACACCTCTAGTGGAGATGATAGTAGTGGTGACTATGTTGATGCAAGCCAATGTTTCAATGCGGTGAAGAGGAAAAGAGTAATTGGCGTAGAAGAAGAGCAATTTGAACAAGTGGAGTAGCATTCCAGTTAGTGGGAATAGGGTGGAGATCGAAGGAAATCATTGAGATTGCGTTGTGCATCCAAGGATCCCAAAAGATGAAAGAAAGAGCAAAAGGGACAAGGTCGGTGTTTTGGTGCCCAAAGTGTCTTAGGATCATCTTCAAAGGGCTACAAAAATGTGAAGATGTGGATTATGCTAGTGAGGAACTTGAAAGTTCGAATCTTGATGAAAGTGACATGGATGACAAACCTTCCAAGTCAAAGTATGAGAAGTTCGGATCGAGGCTTAAAAGACTTTCAATTCAAATTAGGTATGGAGTTCATTTCTCTTTACGAATTTAAAGATGCTATCGAGTTGGTCGATTAAATGGTAGAAATAAGGTTTGTTAAGAATGAGAGGTGTAGGGTTAGGGTTGAGTGTAAGAGTAAATGTGGGTTTTGGCATTGTGTAGCAAAGTGGGAAGCCTCACTTACAGATAAAGACTTGGGTGGGGACCCACATGTGCAAGGTATTAAATAACAAGTGCATAATTCCAAGTGGGTCTCTAAGTTAGTGGTTGAAAAGAGGAAGTCACAAGAAAGTGATGAAATTATATCGAGCTTAGGCAGAAATATTGATGGGCATTACCAAAGGAAAGCTTGGAGAGCCAAATCTATGGTGAAGAAATAATTGAAGGTGATGCAAAGGAACATATAACATGTTATGGAGATATCGGTGAGTTGAGAAAACATTGTCTTTGGGAACACCGTCAAAGTAAACAAGACCACATCCAACACTACCACCAAGATTTGGTAGATTTTACATTTTGATGGATGCAAGAAAGGGTTTACCAAGGTTGTAGACCATTTATAGGAGTAGATGGGTGTCATCTTAAGACACAATATGGAGTCGGTTGTTAATTGTAGTAACCGAATGACCAATACTATCCTTTGGCATTTGGTGTGGTGGAGACCGAGACAAAAGAAAGTTGGAGATGGTTTATGCAATTGCTAATGGAAGACATTGGAGAAGAGAGAAAGTATGTTTTTATTTCAGACCAACAAAAGGTACAAAGTGACTTTGTTATTCACATTAGTATACAAATATGCATAGTTACTGTAGTATTTCATGAAATATCGTATTATACAATAGGTCTGGTTCTGTGCACTAATTCTGAAGTATCATGAAAATATGGTTTATGCACTAATTATGATTCTGTGCCATAGGTCTGGTTCTGTGCCATAGTTCTGGTAGAAGTATCATGGAATATGGTTTATGCACTAATTCTGGTTCTATGCCATAGGTCTGGTTTTGTGCCATAGTTACGGTAGAAGTATCATGGAATATGGTTTATGCACTAATTCGGTTTACGTGCCATAGTGCGGTTTTGTGCCATAGTGCGGTTTATGCGAAGTATCAAGTATCATAGTTACGGTTACGTGCTATATGCTGTGTGAATTCATGAGAAAAAAACCTCTAAATCCCATATTCCACAATTATTTGACAAGGAATCCCATATTCCACAATTATTTGACTCGGGATGACAAGAACTTTAAAGCAAATTAACTTGCTTTGTACAACATGTTTTAAAAGTTTAAAATGTGTGAATAATAGATGATAATGGTTTATTTGCATACTTCATGAAATATCGATTCTTTGGTTTATTTGTATCATCTTTGTTTATACAAATATGTTGTTTATACAAATATTTGTTTATTTGGTTTATACAAATATGTTGTTTATACAAATATCTTGATGTTACATGTTTTCTTCTTGTCTTCTTTGTATGCACTAATCACATCATTAATTAAATCTTGATATACACTAATAAATCTTGAAGTATGCACTAATTACGGTTTATGCACTCTTATTCATGAAACACTTATTTGTAGTTTAACACCTCTATGTGAACTCATGAAACACTTTTCCTTTTGAGAAAATTTGGACCCTCTTGATGACACAATCATCTGAATAAAGTGCATAGCTCATTTTATTTGCATAGTGAAGGTTTATACAAATATCATAGGCGATGTTTTTACAAATATCTTGATGTATATATTTTCTTCTTGTTTGTCTTCTTTTTTTAGGGGCTGGTCGGTGTCTTTGAGGAAATGCAACAACAAGTTGAACACAGTGCCCCTCTGACACGTATACAAATTTCAAAAGAAATAGCGCCATTAGAGACCTATTATTGCTGCAAAGGCTACTTACTTCAGGCTTGGGAGAAGAAGATGAATCACTTAAATAATAAGAAAAAGCATGGGAATGGGATGGGTGTGCCAACAAAACTATGGTGTAAGCATTCATTTTCATTTTACCCTAAGTGTGATGTTTTGATGAATAACTTGAATCTTTCAATAGTACAATATTACAAGCTAGGGATAAGCCAATACTCACTATGGTAGAATGGATTAGGAACTATGTGATGAATATGATTGCTAATAGTGTTGTTAAGCTTGATAAGTGGAAGCATAATGTCATGCCTAATCCTAGGAAAAGGCTTGATAAGGAAACATATCTCATTAGGAATGGCTGCCTACATTGATTTGTGGCAAGTCCATCACCCATATAATGGATTGCGGTTTGTTGTTGATCTTGGGAAAAAACACGCTCTTGTTGTTGGGATCTTGTGGGCATACCAGGTTACGCATCCACTTAGATCCGAATATGTTGACCCTTGTTACATGAGAGAAGCTTACAGGGCATGTTATGAAAACAATGTTAGTCAATAAATGGACATGGCCAATGTGGATCTTTGAAGAATTGTTGCCACCTCAATACAAGAAGGGACTGAAGGCCTAAGCGAGGTTTAGAGAATTGGATGAGAATGGTTCAAGGATGAGGAGGGTAGCATATAGATGCACACATTGTGACAAATTTGCCATAATTCTAGAAAGTGTCAAGCTAAGGAGCAAGATCCAAATGCACTAAAGAATATTGTGTTCATGAATCATTCTTGAATAATATTGTGTTCGAATCGATGTCTTTATTTGCCTTGTTTAGCATATTTATATCGAATAATAAGAGAAAGACACCCGGACCAAAGTGTCAAAAAATGATGGAACTATGGATGAAGGCCCGAGATGGATGCAAATGTTGATACAACTGCCGGAGGTGGAACTATGGATGAAGGCTCGGAGATGGATGCAAATATTGATACAAGAACTAGCTGGAGGAAACTATGGATGAAGGCCCGGACCGAGAGGATGCATTGCTGAATAATATGATGGATCTTTATGAAGAACAACAATCACAAGTTGACAATCCCACAACCTCACTGCAACCTCCTCCAACACATGAATCACAACATGATGCAATCCCTCCTCACACATGAATCATAACATGATGCAATGCAACCTCCCAACACATGAATCACAACCTGCTGCTACTAATGCCAAAAACCTTCACGAAAAGCGCCTTGGAAGCGATCAAGAAAGAGTCGATGAAAGATTGAAGGAAGTAAAATGCCAAAGACATGGTGGGCTGGATCAACACCGATGCACCTTTGACCATAGGTGAAGATGGTGGTACCTCAAAGAAGATATCAAGGAAGAAGAAGTTGATCAGTTGTGCACATAGTGTGCTATTTTGTAAAATCAATTTGAAAGTTTCTGTCATTTTGTTACTTTGACTTATTATCGAGCAGCTTGGCCATAATTTATGTATCATGTTATTATCATTTTGTATCTGCAGATTGTACTTGACTATGTATCACAGCTTGACAATGTTAAAGTCATTTTGTATCATTGTGTTTTCTTGACTATGTATCACCATTTGCTTAACAATGTGAAAGTCATTTTGTACAACAAAATTAACTTGACTATTATGCATAACTAACTATTGTCATTTTGTACAACATTTTGTAAGAAAGAATTACTTAACAATTTGCTTAACAATAGATTTTGTACAGAATTATATTCCATATTCCATAACTCAACTAACAAAACTCATGTATATATTCCATATTCCATACAAATTTTACAACTTCCTAGAACATGAACATGATTATTACATAACTAACTAAGAAATGAACCAAAACACAAATAAACCCAACTAAAACATAATTAACTTCTTTTAACTCATCAATTTTCTCTCCATGGCTTCCATCTTGATTGTCATATATCTCTCTTTGCTCATCATTTCTGAAAACTACATCCGAATAGCCGTTATCACCAAAATCACCGAAAATTCATCATCCCAAACAAATCGTTACAGTCATCTCCTTTACCCCGAAACTTACCATTATTTTCTCCCGAGATTTGCCGATTTTGAAACAAAAATACTTCATGGAACATTGTGGCCACATTTGGGAGTTACTCTACCATTTGAAGATAAGCGAAGCGAAAAATTGGTTGACTCATGTTTATGAAATCAAAGAAAACTTAAAGATGAAGAGGAGAGCAAAAGATGTGTTCTTTGAGATGGAGTAGAAGAACGTTGTCGTGGAAGAAGGGTTTGCAAGCGAGAAAGAAGATGGCTATGGTCAGCTAATGTAGAGGTCATAATTGAAACATAACATTTGTAAAATATTTAGGGATTTTAATAGAAGGGCATTGTGGACATTTCATACGGTATTGTGTGACATGGCATGAGAAAACTTACAAGTGTAACAAAATATAAGCCATCGACTTTTAGGTGATGTGGCAACCTAAAGTAAAAAATAAAACTTTTAAAATTTGTCAAGGTAACAATTGGAACTTTTTTTTTGGCGAGGTTTTCAAATACACCATATGTGAAATTGAAAATAGGTATTAACCCTTATAAAAATAAGCAACCTTAATACGATTTGAGTATGTCAAAATATAATTTATTTTTTTTTCGTTATGGCTCAAGAAAATGGAAGAATTCGAATAAGCACGAGAATTTTACATAAAAGATTAAAATTACATAAACATGTATTTTATTGAATGGAAATTTTGCAATACATAGAAAAAAGGAAACAAAAGGGAAATACTAAATAGAGCAAAGAAAATAAAAACGAACTAAGAAATGTTACGCTCCCTAAGCGTAAAGTGATCATTGTCCTTAATGCGATAAAACTAGGAAAATCGAAGGGAGGAGGTGATCACTGTTGCTCGAATGATTAGTCCTCTTGCTCCTCTTCCTCTGAATGCAGTTCGTCGGCGCATCGAATCGAGAATCATTAAGGTGCAAAGCATCTGCTATGCGAGCTGATAATGCTTCGAAGTTACGATCGTTTTGAAAAGCATACTCGCGTTGCTCGCGCTGCATCTCTTGAATAAGACGCAATGTTTTGGCTTGGCTTTGTTCCATTACTACGAACCGTTGATCCTGCCGTAAGATGGCAGCATGCATTGCATCAAAATTAGAAACGCAGAGGATTTTCTTGAGGTGGTACTTGACGGTGCATTAAAACAAGCATGTAATTATTGCGGTTTTGGACGTCGATCTGATTTGGACATGGACACTACACGAGCACAGGCGATACATTGATCATTAAGTGTACCATCCATCTTGTCGTGGGGAGATAATATAGAATCACAGCGATAAATGACATCAAGTAGATTTGTAGGCATCAGAAATTATCCAATGAATGACTTCGTTGGATAAGCTAAAGCAAAAGCTAAAGATGTTATTATCCCACCAAAAACAAAAGGGTTGGTACACGCGCATTCATGCGTGAAATAGCTAAGCATGAAAGGCGGCGTTGATGGCGTTCCGATGAGGCCTGGAAAAGAAAAAGAACATTTCATTTGGTTGGCCTTATGGTTTATTGGTCCTACCAACATCGTGTTCGCGAATTCGGTGGAAATACCTCAAAGCGGGATTATGAACATGGGAAGCATAAAGATCTCGCCAACTTCGGTGGGTTGACGGTCAGATCATGCCAAAAGGAGAAACCACTTGATCCCAGAGATGTCTCCTTGATGTATCGAAGGTTTGTAGTGAGCGTTTTGACCTCTTGTGAGCTGTAAAAGTTGACGATCCTTTCTTGGTCAATGGAATACTCTTGGTTAAACATGCGGAAATTTGCGGTGCCGGTTGTATATGGATCATCGAGTGTTGTATGAGAATGGCGAGAAACTCTAAAAGCGGTTCGAAAAGTTGGAAAAGTTTGAGCAGACTAACAAACGTGTTTGTGAACATGAAGGTAATGCAATCCTCCATACCCAAGTTTCTAAACAATCGTCCGCATATTTGGTGGGAACAACCGAACGTGAATAGAACTTCAAGTATTTCTCTCTTTGTTGGCCTTCATCGTTCTCTCGGAACACCGCTGTGGACAAATCTGGTGGTGGTCGGTCTGGCCTCACTTGACGATGAGTGTTTCGTGGAGCCATGGTAAGGGAAGGAATGAAAAAGAAATTTGGTAGAAATATGGAGTGGATGAGAGAAAGTAAGTGAGAAGTAGATGGAAGGGATGTGGGATAGAAGAAATGAGGGTGGATATTTATAGTGGTTTGAGGGATTAAGAGGAATAAATTATAATTAATTTTATGTTGGGAAATGAAAAGAGAAGAGTTTGAATGGAAATTATGGTGGGAAATGAAGAGAATATTTTGATTAAAATGGAATAATAAAGAAATGGTTGAATGTGAGTTATTTTGGATATTGAAGGGATGGAAACGGACGAAACATCAAGAGACAAGGAGACAGGGGACGAGACAACGAGAGAAGAGCATGGGACAGAGGCGGGGGCCACGGGAAGCTGAGACGACCATCTCATAGAGGAAGACATGCATGGAGGCGTGCGTCTCAAGGGGTGCTTTGGGAAAGAGGCGTGCGTCTCCAAGTGAAGTATCGGAGGAGAGCGTCGTCGAAGAAGAATGAAGAGCAGGCGGCAAATCTCGAAGGAAAAAGTAGTCAAGGTGCTCGTCTCAAGAAGAATCTGGCAGTGAGACATTGGCAGGGAATCTTAATTGCATGCGTTACAAAATTCAGAAGGCATGCGTTTCTAGTAATTACAGGGGTGCTATGATTTTTTTTCAATGCACTAATTCTAGTATAGGGCAGATAATAGCTTTTCAAATGTCCCACATGCATGCATACATAGGAAAGCAAAAATCGATAATTAAAATACTCATTATAACTATAAATATTAACGGATTATTTAATTGAGTATAATTATCGATATTACAGAAATGAGTTCAAACGTATCGGAGGAAAGGGTGCAGACCGATAATCGAGTAAAATTTAAAATTTAACATAAAATAGAAAAATATGAAAAATTAAATTAAAAACTAAACGACTACTCGTTGATTTTCCATAGCCACTTATCAAGCCATCTCACATATCCTCTACCTTTCCTTTTCTTACGTTTGTAGGGTGGTTCATTCTTTGAAAATCGTGGTGGTGGTTACGGATCTATCCTAAGTATCGATTTTTCCAAGTTTGGACTTAGTGATTTCATCACCTCTCATAAATTATACCCTCTTAACATGGGTTATATCCTTAATTCTATGGTCCTCTAATTTTCTCTTTTTAGGCAAGACTTGAAACAAGGTGCATTGGTGTGGATATTTTTTAATACCTCGACATCGTTTTAGATTGGGGATCTACGAGCTTCCATAAAAATTTACGGGAAAGGAATCGATGGAGTGTAGTGATTTGAGATTACAATATGTCTTCCTCCTCACCTCTTTTACAACCTCCTCTTTGAATGGTGTTGATAGATTTTTCTCAATCTCCACTATTTTCGTCGAACTTTCCTCGGCCTGATATCGCTCTCTTAAACTCATCATCACTCTCTAGATTTTCAAATAGTTTTCTATAATGGTTGTTTCAACATCCACATCCTCTTTGGGGAATGGTCCAGAAGGTTTGTTGAAGTTGGGAGATTTGAGTCTAAGGCCATGTTGTGGTAATGAGGACTCGACCCTGATAGTTAGTTGGCTAAGGGTTTCATTATTTTGAAGACTTTGTTTCCTCTTCATTTTGGACAGTTTGTGTCTACAAAGTGCTCAATCATAGACTCAACCTAAAGTTAGTTAGCATCTCATCAGAATCCTCTGATGTTTGAAGTTGAAATCTTGCGATTAATCGAGTCTTGAAAGTAAGTTAAAGTCTCCTTTGTGTTTCCCAAGTGTTTTATCATCCTAGATGTTTCATTAAATTTTCCATTAATATTTCGAGATCGATTATATGGTTACAGTGATTCCTCAAAATATTAGGTGTGGCAATTGTAAGAAATTGGGTTGAGGAAAAGTTTGCTTGAAATTATAAGTTTCTTG
>CM038794.1:243807526-243900904 GCA_021764765.1 Vicia sativa | reverse complement strand
ATAACAACTCAGAATGATATAAACTACAAAAAAAAGCAAACACATTTAAAACCTTATTTCACTAATTTCAATAGAAATTACATAAACTCCTTAAGAGGTAGAGGTCATAATTTCGCTCTACATATCTTTATAAGCGCCAATCGGACTCTTTGTCCAGTGCTAGTGGACCTGGCTCATCCTTAAGCGTAATGCCAAAACGACTCTCGCTAGTTTGTCTTACAAAGGAACACCTATGAAATTTAGTGGTGTATGGTAGTCAAAGCTTTTGATGGATCAAGAAAATTTATTATTGGAGAAATCGACCTTCCGATGATAATTGGTCGTATACTTTTCAAGTCACCTTCGGGTTATGGATGTTCAAGCAATCATAAATTGTTTGTTAGGTCGACCATGGATACATGAAGCGATAACATCAGCTCCACCAAAATTTAAATTAGTAACAAGCGGAAAATTGGTAACCATAAGTGGGGAGCAAGCCTTATTGGTAAGCCACTTATCCACTTTCTCTTTCATCTCGATGATGTAGAAGACGCATTTCAAGGCCTCTCGTTTAAAGATGAATCTACCAAAAGAAAATCATATATCTCCTCTTACAAAGCGTAGCAGAATAGTGAAAAGGCAGTCTTGTCGCGATTGGGGACAAGTTGTGATTCTTGTCAACAACGAAACCAAAAGGGACTGGATTTACTCCACTAATCTCAAAAGCCAATGAGGAGGATGAAAATCTTCGTCTAATCAAAGAAGTATTCCACGGAGGATTTCTTAACCACATTCCTCAAGAGGTTAACGCATTATTAATGAAGCCCGAAGAAAATCTCTCTGATTCGAAAAGTGGAAGACTTTTCTCAAACTCTCGGATACATATCTCGGGAAGAACCGTATCTGACGTTTTATTCTCCTTGAGAAAAATTTGAAGGCATGCTCCGAAAAATGATAAAGAAGAAATTCCACCTATCCACACAGGTTTGGGATACCTTGGGACAACCAAGTAGAAATTTGACTTCATGGTGAGATATATCGCTCACGAAAGTTCAAGAATTTCAATCGAAGACATCCAACCAAGCTGGATGGGAAGATCCGCTTGAATATCTCGATCAACGGAGAAGAGGCGTACATGCCTCCCAATCTCATCATCCATTTGAGATTACGACGAATATCTTTGCTTCAATACACACATCGAGGTTGTTGAACTGAATTTGTCTATTCGGATAAACAATTTTGGAAATGATTGGGAAGATGATCACGAAAATTACTTGAAAGTGACTACGATACGAGTCTCTTCATCTAGAAGATTGGAATTACATCCTAAAAGTCAGAATACATATGCTTCGAACATGTATTGCATTTATACTTCTCGATCTGTCAAACAAGCGGAGAAGATCGCCTCGGCGGTAAAAATGACAAGGTTAACAAACCGGTCTTCAAATCTGATCGACCAGCGGTCAACTTCATCGAAGATGATCTTAAGGGAAAATTGTCGAATCGTAGTCTACCAAGGTTTCGTCACTTTTGGAAAGTCGTTGAGGTTCAATTTGTTCCTTTGTTCTAAGTAGTTATCTCGCTTTTATTTTGAACTCCACCCCATGACGTGGAGAGTGTTTGATAGGGCTAGATTTTAAATAATTTTCTCTTTGTCTTGCCCAGACAAAAGTTTGTGTTTAGGGCCTTGTTTCATATGGGAATCATAAATAAAGTGTTATTTTGGTTCTCACATTTTGTGTTTGTTTTTTAGTTTTTGCCTTTTAAAATGGTAATCTAAAAAGCAAAAAAAAAAAACATCTTTCAAATAATCGCATACACTTTTGCATTTTCTTTTCTAAAAAGCGAACATAAATCATATATCAGATTAACAATGAATAAACCATTGACCATGATAACTCTATGCCTCTCCAAACTTTGAATTCCATGTGTTCGGCCAGAAGAGAGGATGAAGAAGGATCCGGATGATATTTCACGATTACTTAAGTATGAGGAAAGAATCATTCAACCTCACGAAGAGCTTTTAGAAACGATCAACTTGGGTTACGAGGAAAACAAAAAGTAAACATCATCTCTACTGATGATGTCAAAACAAACGGTGGATCTTCTCAGCGAATATCGATGTGTCTTCTTGGTCCTACGGATATGCCGAGGTTGGATACCAACATCGTAGAGCATCACTTGCCATTAAAGCGAATGTTCGCCCGGTTAAACAAAGACTAAGGAGGACTCATCCAAACATGGCGATAAGATCAAAAGGAGGTTTAAAAACAACTCGACGCGAGGTTTTCTCGTCACCTCAAATAATCGTGGTTACCAAGAAAGATGGAAAGGTCGGGATGTGTTGTTTACTCTGGGACTTGAACAAAGCTAGTCCAAAGAGCGATTTCCCACTAGCATATTGACATCTTTGGTTGATAGCCACTAAGTTCAACGTCTTTTCCTTCATGGACAATTTCTGGTTAAAGCATATTAGAATGGCTCCGAAGACATGGAGACATCTTTTATCATGGGAATATTTTGCTACAAAATAATGTCGTTTGGATTAAAGAATGCGGATGACATTACTTTGTGACATTCTTTAATCAAACGACATTACTTTGTAGGCGACAAGATGCACAAAGAAGCGAAGTATTTGTGGAGCGACAAGATAGCAAAGTCGACAACGAAAAGAGCATATATAATATCTCTTGAAGTTGTTTCAACGACTAAGGAAATATCAACTTAGCGAATCTAACAAATGCACCTTTGGGGTGAGATCACGGAAAACTCCTAGGTTTCATTGTCGGTAAAGAGGTATTGAAGTTGATCGACAAAGTCAAGGCTATTCAAGAAATGTATGCGCCTGAAACGGAAAAGCAAGTAAGAAGACGGTTGAATTACATCTCCAAATTTATCTCTCTCGAATGGCGCTACTTGTGGACCAATTTCAAGCTTCTCATAAAAATCAAGAGATTGTGTGGACAATTTCAACATTTGACAATTGTCAAGGAATACTTGTCAGAACCTCCAATATTGATTCCTCCATTGAAGGAAGACCTTTAAACATGTACCTTACCGTGTTAAAATATTCCAAGGGTTGCGTGCTTGAACAACAAGATGAAATCGGTAAGAAGGAGCATGCCATCTATTACTTGAGTAAAAGTTCATTGATTGTGAAACTCTTTACTCCATGCTCAAAAACTGTTGTGCTTTGGTGTGGGCTTCGAGACGTCTCTGTCAATACATGATCAACCACGCAACTTGGTTAATCTCCAAAATGGATCCAGTCAAGTACGTATTTGAAAAGCCTGCCTTAATAGGGATAATCGCCCGATGGCGGATGTTATTATCATATGACGCCGGTATTGCCTAAAAAAGCGGTCGAAAGGAAGCATTCTCTCCAATCACTTGGCTTATCAACCATCAACGAATACCAATCTCTCAAGTTTGACTTCCTTGGCGAGGATGTTATGTACTTAAAGATGAAAGATTGTGATGAATCGTTACGAAGAAGGTCGATCTGAATCAAGATGGGGCCTAAGTTTTGATGGAGCGATTAACATTTTGGCAATGGAATTAGGGTAGTCATCATTACTCAGGGATACTCGTATCACATTTTACTAGATTACTATTTGATTGCACTAACGACATCACAGAATCTGACTTGTATCATGGGTATCGAAGAAGCCATCGACTTAAGGATCAAGATCCTTTACATATATAGATTCAATGCCTTGTAATCAATTAAATCAAAGACAAGTCTGAAACTCATCACCTTGGTTTGATTCCTACTGAGATTATCGATCGTTTGTTGACTTTCTTCAACAAAGTTGAATTACATCATATTCCTCGAGATCAAAATCGAATGGCGGGCCTTGCTTGGCTACTCTATCTTCCATGTTCAAAGTCAACCATTAGAGCGATATGCCTAAGATCAACGTCGACCATCTTGAAAGACCCGTATATGTTTGCAATCAAGCGGTCATCGATAATAAACCATGCTTTCACAACATCAACGCTTCCTTCAAACTCAAGTACCCATTCAAATGGGCATGCAATGTCGAGAAAAAATATTAAAGCGAGTTACTATTGGATAACAATGGAATACGATTTTTGTAAACACGTTAAAAGATGTCCAAGGTGTCGATATCGCATATAAGATCCATGTGCCACCACTCTACTCAATGTTCTCTCTCTCTGGCCTTTCTCCATGTGGGGTATCGATATGATTGGAATGATTGAACCAAAAGCTTCAAGCGGTCATCGCTTCATCTTAGTAGTTATTGATTACTTCACCAAATGGGTTGAAGCGGCATCTTACGCTAACGTTACAAGATAAGTGGTTGTGAGGTTCATCAAGAACAACCTCATTTATCGATATGGAGTTCCAAGCAAGATCATTCTGAGATAATGGATCGAACTTGAACAACAAAATGATGAATGAACTGTGTGAGAAATTCAAGATTGAGCATCATAACTTATCTCCTTACCGACCAAAGATGAATGGCGCTGTGGAATCCGCCAACAAGAACATCAAGAAGATTATCGGAAAATGGTCATCACTTACAAAGCGTGAAAGCGTTGCCATTTGCTTTACATGGATATCGCGCCTGATCACGCTCTCAACAAGGGCAACCCTTTCTTTTTAGTTTATGTCATGGAAGTAGTGCTCCCCGTGGAAGTTGAAATTCCATCAATGAGAGTCCTCATGGAGGCTAAGTTATCTGAGGCTGAATAGTGTCAAAGCATATACGATCAGTTGAACTTAATCAAGAAAAAGCGTATGAGCGCTTTGTGTCACGGACAATTGTATCAAAGAAGGATGAAAGCCTTCGACAAAAGGTTTGACATCATGAATTTCGAGGCGACCTCGTGCTTAAAAGATCTTGTCTTTTAACTTGATTCTAAGGGCAAATGGACTCCAATTACGAAGGCCATACATCATCAAAAGAAGCTTTTATGGCGGTGCTTATGACTCTCCGACCATGGACGGTGATGAACTCCATCATGTAAATGTTGATCACGATCAACAAATACTGTATAAAAAGACAAAAGAACACTCGGTAAGTGAAACCCCTAAAAGGGAGGCTTAGGCAAAAATGAAATTACTCGGTGGAGTGAAACACGAAAGGAGGTCCAAGCAAAAATTAGAGACAATAAACAGAAATTAATCCTGGTAGATTGAAAACCTGAAAAGGAAATCTAGGCAAAAATTAAGGATCAAAATGACAAAGTAACTGCGTCAGTCCGTACTTCGTCAATTTGAAGAATCTTTCATCAGCAGATCTTCAATCAAATCTTCTGAAGCAACAATCACAATTGGAATTCAAAGTTGTTATGGAGAATAACGGTTATTTATTTCAATGTAGCCTTTTCCTAATATATTACCATTTCCAATTTTGTAAATAGCCCATGGAATCACGCCTTTGGCTGATTTTCATTCTATCAATAAAATTTGAGCCTTGTGCCCATTTGTTGCAATTCTTGCTTTATTCTGTTTTGCAAAATAACGCTTTTTCTTGTGAAAATCACTTTTGAAACTAAAAAAAAATTTAAATAAATTTTTACTTCAAAACTTTTATTAAGCGAAATTTTCCTTGAACGGTGAACATAGAAGAAACATCATGATTATCTCCACAGTGTTTCGACCTCTAAAAGATGAACAACGTTGAGAAGTTTTCTCTTCCCAAAGAGATCATCAAGGCGATATTCTTATCCAAAAGAATCCCAACGGGGTTTTCGGTAAAAATGTTTTATCTCCCGAGAGAAGTCTAAAGCATACCTTTCAGTTATCACGATAATATCTACACATTGTTGAAGATTTTGTTGAGTATTTGATTGAACTACGACGTAGTCCTTTTGAAACATGCCTTGTTGTCTTGTCAAGTGTCGTCATCATACATATGATATTCATGACATTCATTATTCATACATAATTGCATCATTAATACATTCTTGCATTTTCTCAATGTTTGCTTCAATATCACTTTTTAGGTTACATTTATTCAGGAACAAGTATGGGGTCATCTCTTCATTAAACTATTATCCTCAGCGAGAAAGAATACATTCTTTTCTCCATTTCCCCAATCGAGTTCGTTCCTCTTTGGGTACAAAATCTTGTTTGACCATTTATTTCAGTTCATTCTGGATAGAACCTTGTCTCCAAGTGATTCGGTCTAGATTTCACAAAAATCTACCTCTGACAATAAGCAATAGCCTCTTCATCGTGCGCTTATTTCCTTTGAATTTCTCATAAAATGATTGTTCTTCTTAACAAGTCCAATCATGAAAGTTCAAGAAATCCTCAAAGTTGTCTTTCTCTTTGAAAACACATATCTTTACAATCAGCATCTTCTCAAAAAGATCCCGACACGATTGTAGCTGTGAAAATAGAAGACTCATTTAAGATCATTTCCATTCTTGTCTGTTATTCACGGACCGAATACTCGATAAAATTTCTCGAATTACCTTGTTATAGTTATCACTTTGCGATAATTGGTAATATCACCTTTGTTTAAACATTGTCACATAGTCATGACGGAAGGTAATCTCCTTGTTTCCCAAAGTGAAAACATATATTCACTTCCTTTGTGAATTTATTTTCCATATGAAACATACTTGTTTCCCAAAATGATTCTCCTTTCTTAGACAGTTGAGACATCCTCACAAATATATTTTTCCCACATGTCACCCTTTGGTACCTCTGGGTAAACTTTTTGCAATCACTTTGCATCATTCACATTTTTGGTATCTTAGGTCCAAAATTTGTGTATTATAATATTTAAGTCTCTTCACACCTATCAAGGCAATTTTCATCTTCATATTTCGAGTTGAAGAAAATTAAATAGAGGCATCTGTCATACCTAATTTTTGACCTAAGATACCATTTCATATCACCACATATGCATCATTGCATCACTAACATTCGGCCAAGATAGATCGTGTGTGTGCTCCTTGAGCCAAATTAAGGTTTTATCAAAATTTTCATCATTTCAAGATATGATCAATTAGGATTTGAGTCTCCACTCAAATAAATTGATCTATCTTCATCAATCATCAACATTTGATCTTCAAATTTCCATCATTTTCTCAAGATCTATTTTGAATTGACTAATTAGGGTTTTGATCAAGGATTGTGTATCATTGACTTTTTGCTCAATGAATGACCTAATTGCTTGAAGATTGATCTTAAAATCATCAATGCAAGATTTTGACCTAATTTCTTGGTTCAAAACATTTCAAATGCCATGATTGATTCTCAGAGAAAATTTGAATCATCTAATAAAATTCAAGCATTCGGATCGGTCAAAGTTGGACTTTTGGTCAACTTTTTGAAAATCAAATTTTTTTCAATCATCAAATCATTTCAAAAATCAATCATGATCATAAAAAATCAAAATTTGTGAAAAAGTCAACAAAAAGTTAAATTTGAAATTTTTCTAACACTTAGAAAAAATTTCAAGTGTTAAAAACATGGTCTTTCACCATTTTCATGGCCATTTTTCACCTAGATCCATTTTGATTCAAGAAAAACTCAAAGCATGAAAGTTGTAGATCTTGTTCCAAGCTTTCCAAAATGTCCAATAACTTGCAAAAAAAATTTGTGTTGCTAGGATTTTGAAATTGAAACTTAGAGGTCCATAACCATAATTTACAAGTCATTTTTCCAAGTTTTCAAGTCATTTTTGCAACTGCTTCCTTCTAGAAGCCTTGTCATTATAAGAGATAGGTTTTGATCCAAAAATATCCAAAATAAATGATTGAAGAAGGATAGAATCACTTGATTTTTTAACCATGGTTAAGAAAGATTCCATGTGCATTAAATGTGAAAGATTTCATTCTTACCTCTTAAGCCAAGTTGTCAATTCTTCCAATCTATCCTTGTCTTGCTTGCCAAACATATTGGCCTATAAATAGAAGTCATTTATCACTTATAAATCATACCAAAACAACCATAGCTTGTTTTCTCATTCTTTCTTATTTTACAAGTTTTCTCATTTTCAAAGAGGTTAGAGTTCCGACTTCCAAATCTTGAAAGTTCTAACCAAGGTGTCATCCAAACATCTTCTAAACATCATTTAGAGTTGTACACCACTTTAAACCATCAAAAATAAGCCAAAAGTCATTTTCTTCACAAAACTTCATTTGTGCAAGTTTTGAGCCTTTTGTAAAATCAAAATCCACTCGTGCACTTTCGATTTCCACTGAACACCTTCCATACATTATATAGAAGTGATCGAACCCTTGATCCACTTATGTAACAACTCCATCATCATCCTCCATTCAAAAACCATCACCAACTTGACTTGGTTGGAGTAATTCAAAAGTTTCAGGACAAACTAAGTTGAAACACACTCGGGGACACTCGAGGCTCGTGGGATCAACAAATAGCACAGAAGTCCACGCTGTTTCACAATTCCAATAAGGTGAGTTTATGTGTTTTGAATATCATGATACATGTATCTTTAGCATAAACTTTAAAAAGGAAGTGTTCATATGATCATTCGACTTCGAATCCTCAATTCCACTTAAAATCAATCGTGCCTATAGATTAGTTGAATTTTTCGGTTAGGGTTCATTTGGTACTTTACGGAAATTTGCTTCAATCTTTGAGTATTAGATTTAATAAATTGCATGGTTGAAATCATGGTGAAATTATGAGTGAAATAGCATTTTACGTTTTAAATTTGATCAAGAATTAAAGAAATTGAATTGTATGAGCGTTTATCTTGAGGAAGAAGATGAAGTGATGGCGCCATGTGTCCATTTTCAAAAACACGTTTTATAATATATATATATATATATATATATATATATATATATATATATATATATATATATATATATATATATATATATATATATATATATATACATATCCTTATGTTTTAATTAACGGATGTATAGCCACCCCAGTGGTAGAGTGCGCGCTTTTCATGTCTTGCCATGCCTAAGGTCCAGGATTCGAACCCCACCTAGACCTTTTATTTTTCAAAACTTCTCATTTTCTTCTCTTTTCAACTATTTTTTCAAACCATTTTCCAAACTTGTTTTCAGATATAACTAAATGAAAGCCTTTGTTTGACAAGCCACGCATGTGACCGAGTGGCTAACTTTTTCATCTTTGAGCCTCAGGTCCTGAGTTCAAACCTCCTTAGGACCAAAATCAAATTTTTATCACTTGTTTTCTTCATATTTTTAACAAACTTCAACATTTTTAAAAACCAATCAAAACTTCTCATTTTGAGATGATTTTTTGCACACTTGTCATTTAATACACCTATTTTATGATTATGTCAAAAAAATCCAAAAATATTTTCTTTTTTATATATTTTATTAGGTTAAAATAAGACATTTTTTAAGTGTTTTAAATACTTTTCAAAAATGTTTTCTTTCCGATTTTTAAACCTAATCTTTTTCAAAACTTCTTGTGAATAAATTTCACTTTTCAAAATCATTGCAAAACTTTCAAAATGTTTTAATTGACTTACGCACCTCTTTTCCATGATCGATTCGATTAATCTTTGAAAATTCAAACCGAACTAGGTTTTTTTCCTCGAAATTCTTTCGAATTCAAAATCAAATTGATCATGGGTCTCCCTCACGGTGTAAGTCCTAACCCTTTTTATGTACATATTTATTTCCTTGTACATATCAACCCTCCTATGTACATATTCGTCTCCTTGAACATATCCGCCCTTTTGTGTACATATTCAATTCCTTGTACAAAAGAACTCCTCGTTGAGTTTAGCCTTCTCTTGGGCATCATACAAGAAGAGACACGGAAATCTCTAATGACCTCTATTGGGCTTCCATACAAAGAATCACCTTCGCTAGGATAGAACCTTAAGAGTATGATTTCTCGGTGAAATCACTCTTGAATTCTAAAAGGATTGTTTCCGGTGAAATCACTCTTAAAGCCAAGTCACCCATACCCTATAGACTCTTTGCGATTCATACAAGGATCCTCGATAACCCTCGATGTCCCTCGAATGCCTCCTCTTAGGCTTACAATACAAGGATCCACAGGCTTCTTAAAAGCATCCCTAATTAATAATCAATTTCTCCTAAAGATTTAGACATGTATCATCTTTATGGAAGAAGTATCTCATCTATATCATCACATACAAATCAAACAATTTTCAAAACACTTTTCAAACAAAACATCTTTTACTTGTAGCGGAGCGCTTGTACACTCAAGAGCTCAATGCTTACAATGAAAGATTCAAACATATTTCTTAACTTGTAGTGGTAGCGCTTGTACACTCAAGCAAAACACTCAATGCTTACAATGAAAGATTTAATCAATCAACTTTCAAAAATGTGTGATGAAATAGATTAAATACATTTTTCATTAAGATGACATTTGTCTTTTTCTCTTAATAAACATCATTGCTTCCACTAGCATAAGTGGTAACTACGATTGCTCTGACTTTCTCAACCTCCCTTTGAGAATCGAGAGCCAAAGGTCTCACCTGGCGAGCATACTTTTTCTCCCTCAAACCAAACAAACCCTAGTTCCCTTAGATCCGATCTACAGATGCTTTGATTCCCACTAGGGGATATGTATGCAGAGGATCCCAATGATCTTTGCGAGCATAATAATTATAACAAAACTTAGGTTCCTGCCTAACATACCTTTCTTAAATCCCAAAGGAGAAGCTTTCCCGAAATAGCGTAGAAAATAAAACACACAAACATATAAAATATGCATAAAAAAGTTCCTATAGAAAACTATAGATATATAGGGTGATAATACCTTCCCTTTGTATAACTAACCCTCTTACCCTGGTCTCTCCCCAATATGTGCGTCTAGTTCACGCTAGTCATCATATCATATTTAGGGTATTTCAGCTTTCCCCATTTCCATCTACTTTCTTGTTTGGAAACAATAAAGCTTGGTGCTCGCGGCATCTTTTAAAATAAAAAAAAATCAAAAGAGTAAATCGTTTTGAGCCTGATATTCAGATTCTGATTCGATTCCCTCGTTCGTCACTTCATACCGCGAACAGAAGGTTCACCAAGTTTATGAAGACTTTTGGCTATAGAAACTAACTATGATCATACCTTATTTTTGAAGTCCTTAATTATCTATGAAGATGATATGATAGTTACAATAAATGACAAAGATGAGATTTCTAGTTTGCAAAAACACCTTGCCTCTAATTTTGAGAGGAAACAACTTAGAAACCTCAAATTTTTTTGGGTATTGAAGTATCTAGATCAAAACATGGTATTTTTCTATGCCAACGAAAAATATAATCTTATTGACTATACGAAATTGGGTTGCTTAAGTGTAAAATAGTTGATACCCCAATTGACAAAATCATATGCTCTTTTAATATTCAAATTCTACTAGTATAGATAGAGGAGGTACAGTCCGGTGGGAAAATAATTTACTTGTCTAATGCATCATAATATTAACCTATGCGTAAATGTTGTAAGTCAATTTATGCATGATCCATGCAAGCCTCATATGGATCTTATTGAGAGGATCTTTATATATTTCAAGTCTACTTCCATAAAAAATTTTAATCTCAAATCATGAAAACTTAAAGATTAAAGAATACACTTATTAGATATCAAAGATGATAAGTTCTACCTCTTGAAACTTTCGTTTGTAGGAAATCTTGTAACTTCAAAGTATAATTGGCGATAACAAATATATAATTGAAGAAGAGTTTAGAGGTATGACATTTTGCGGTATGTGAACTTTTGAGGTACAAAATGTTTTGTCGATTGGGTTTTAGACCAACTCATCACCAATATCAATGGTTCATAATCCTTTCCATCATGATAGGAAAACATGTAGAGATTGATAAATATTTCATCAAAGAGAAGCTTGAAGTGGAATAATTTTCTTTTCCTTTGTGAATCTTATTGCAATTAATTTATGTTCTCACCAAGGAGTGGCAAAAGGGTATTCAACGAGTCATTATTCAAGTTGGGAATGTGTGATATCCATGCACCAACTTAGCGAGGATGTTAATACAAATCAAATATTTTGTTAGCGAGATTAGACAACAAAATTATTACATTGTAAATTAATCAATTGTAAAGTGTGAGATTAATTGCAGCTATCATTCCTTAAAATAAGATGAATTAGAGGGATTTTTGTGTGCGTGTATATTGTAGTACTCAATAAATATAATTTTAGATTTTTTCATAACCTTATAACTTATATCAATATAGAAATCAAGAACATTACTCAAATCCCTTATACCCATTCTCGAATACAATTATGAGAATGAAGACGGAAACGTACTTGAGTTTTCCATTGGGAATCACTGAAGGTTAAGGGTAATTGATCTTTCAATTTCTAGAGTTTCTTATGTCCCCTTAATTCTCCTCGGGTGGGGATGAAGAGAGAATTTCTGATAAGTCGTTTTGCATTGTTTACAAATTGGGACCATAACCCATATAAATAACCTTAGGGTTATTTCTTAGTATTCAATATTCTTATTTAATTCCTCATCAAAATAGATATTGACTTAAGGTATATGCATAATAATTTTATCTTTCATGATATTTATGCTTTTAGCCATAAACTTATTATTAATTATACCACTATAGCTTTGGCTAATTACACAAAGGCCCTAACACATGTAACATTACAATTGTGACCCAAAAATTCTAACATAAATATAATGAAATTATTGTCTCAAACTTGTATATAACATGTATGGTTAAAATAATTTACATACCAAAAATGCGATGAAGAAGAAAACATCAAGGGTGGAGGAAGATTCATTCGAGTTTCGTTATCTTTCCTTCGTTTTAAGTCTCGCTGGTGTGATCTAAAGGGTGTTAATGGCGTCCATAAGGACGGGATGAAGTTTTAAACACAAATGTGTGTTAGAACAGAGGAAGTTTTATAACACGTTTATGGGAGCTGAGTTTTCGAGTTTCGCTTATGGAGTTTCAATGGAGAAGATGAAGATGAAAATCTTCTAAGGTACCATTCGGTCTAAGGACCATTCAATTTTGCATGAAAAATCAAGATGAAAATCAAATTTGCAAAAATGAATGAAGACTAGAGTTTAAGTTCTGGAAAATACACTTGAAAATGAGATTTTCTCTGGCTTGGAGCTCCCAACCGAAGAAATAGATAAATTACAAAAAAAAAAATGCAAAGATGGGATTTACTCACGATTGGAGTTCCCAATCGAGAGAATAGGTAAATTAAAATTAAAAAAAAAAGAGACCAATTGAAAACAAAATAAAAGTAAAAATAGAAATAGAAATAGAAAAGGTAATATTCAATGTGTGGTCCACAATTGACATTTTTTATATATTGTTTTCACAAATCGAGAGAATGATTTTTTTTTTTGTTTAGAAATAGAAATTTAAATACGTCAATTGAAATGAAATATACATGAGTTCAAATTCGAATCGTGGTCTTTGAGGACTTTTACATCGGTTTGTTGACCAACTAATTTTTGATTTAGTCAACTACTTGATCCACATAGTGAATCGCCTACTCGATTTCAAGATTCGAAGAACGACTCATTGGCCAAGTCTTGTTTCCACCAAGAGTCCAACACGGATAATGCTCAAATAATTTGTTATTAGTATAAGCTCATTTTTCGCTAGAGTTTAAATCGTAATTTGAATAGATGATTTTTTTAAAAGTTAAAATATAATACGATAAAAATTATACATCAATTATGTTTTTGTTGTTGATTGAATAAAATTGTCTTAAAATATATTTATTTAATACATGGAAAAGTCATTGTCATTGTAAAAATTATATGTAATATTAATATGAAATTTTATTAATAATATTATCATAGAGAATAAATATTCTTTTAAAAGTTAGTCAAAATAAATATTAATAATTAAGGACATGTGAATGATACGTACCAAATCATCATTATCATGTATGTGTCATATCATTGATGAAAATGACATGTCATCAAAACTTACAGAAAAGAAACTCGCCATATATTAAATGAGAAAAGATCTTTATGTAATATTTTATTATTTTATTTTAATTCTGAATAGTATATTTATTATTATTTTAATTTTTTAATATATTTTTAAATTATTTTAGTTAATAAAATATTAAAATTTGATTAATATAATTTTAAGTTTGATTAATATATTTTCTCGACATAAAAATTTAATATATATCGTCGGATGATTAATAGTGTCTATAAAATTTATTGATATAGTTCATAATTTAATTAAATAATATTCAAACATAAAAAAATATTAAATTATAAAATAAAGTTGGTTAAAAAAATATAAAAATTGATTAATACATTTTTAATTTAATATATTATATACTTTATTAGTTAATAAAATATTAAAAGTATAATGAATTATAAGTAAAACAATTGATTAATACTTCAAGAATTTTTAATAATTTAAAGTTATAATTTATCAATTATACCACTTTTCAATGATTCCACTTTATTTTTTCATAAAATTCTTTCTTATAAAATACGTATCATTCATTATCAATCATCACTCCATAAAATTCAAAGTATCATTCATTCTCATCACTTTCAATTTTACAAGTAGATATGTGTTTAAGATTCTTAATTATTTTTACAGCGATGCTATTTATACATCAAAATGTGTACATTAAATATTTACATCAAATACTTCATCGTATTTATAAGATAAATAATGTTTTTAAAATAAAATAATAATATTTATAAAAAAATTTTTTTAATTATTTTATAACAAATATAATTTATTATTAACAACTTCATTATTGCATTAACGAAAAACATGTTATTAACCATATATTATTTATAATACATTAACCAAGTTTACTACTTCATTAACCAACAATTTATATGAAACCAAATTCGATATTAAAATATGTAATATAATAATCGGTTTTACACTCCATTTACCAATTTTATTTATTATATTTCATAATTTAATATCAAAACTTGGTTAATATATGTAAGATTGGTTTTATATTTCATATTTTAATGTCGAACTTGGTTAATGTTATATAAATTATTAGTTAATGAAGTAGTAAACTTAATCAATGTATTATAAATAAAATATATTAATAACATGTATTTTTCCGATTAATGCAATAATGAAGTTGATTAATAATAAATTTTATATTTATGCTATAATAATAAAAATATTTTATAAATATTATTATTTTATTTTACCAAATCTTTAATTCATCATATCATCGATGAATACGATGAACACGATAAATAGTGTTTGATGTAACTATTTAGTGTGACAACATTATACAAATAATATTTCTCTTTTTTTTTATTTGATTCTGCTTCAACATTTTCTGCAAGTATCCTAGTAAAAAAAACTGATTAATGCAAATTATGATAAAGCACTTAAACAATAACCACATAGCCACAAATCACGATATCTTCATAATAGAATAGAATGAATGTGAATTTCAAATATTTAGGATTAGTTGAAAACTTAAATGGACTTAATGACATGGAATAATGAAAATTTAAATGATTTAATGATATGGAATAATGATTTAATGTTTATGGTTGAAATTTATTTAAAAAGAGAAGTTAATGGTAGATTAAATGAGGGTAGAATGGGAAAAAATATTCTAACAATTAATTATTTTGGTTGAAGAGTTTTAGGTTAAGCGATACTTAAAAGAAATAAAATGAATATAAATATTTTTGTGGTTAATATAATATAAAGTTGGTTAATGACACATTCATATGTTTGTATAATAAAATAAATTTTAAAAATAAATAATATTTTAAAAATGATAATATTATTTTTAAAATATTACTTTAATAAAAATATATTGTTCATTATATATACGATGAAAAATGTATAGAATGTCAAATTTAAATATAATTTTTACTGTCAAAGTAGCATGTATTAAATAGATGGACAATAAGTCGAATTCAAAATGAGAGGATAAATTATTTTAATTAATATAAAGAAACTAAAAATATATTTAAATTTAAAATAATTGTTTTCAAGATTGATCGGAGTATGTGATAGGGTTATGCTTGGGGAAACACAAAGAAACATTAATGATAGGAATGCATTCGACGAGGGGATAGATTGAGCTTGTTAGAGCACTACAAACAAATTGCTCCTAAAACTTATCTATTGTGAATAATTAATCAATTTGCAATCCCTGTGTCCAAAATGATTTTTGGAATGCAAATAAGATGACTTTCAACATGTAGGAACAAATTGATAACTTACACTCATCGCTACAATCAGTCACAAATGTCGACAACAAATTGATAGATGAAACAAAATGCATAGCCATATATGGCTGCGCAGAGGTCTATATACCTATTAAATTCATAAAGTCTAGTATATTATTATTACTAGTTTAGTTCATATAAAATTTTTTTATTGAAAAATATATGATAAAATAGCTTTTGAAATTCACTCAAGTGACCTAGGCAGAAGTCCCTTCCTTATACTTTAAACTTATGAAAATTCATAAGAATAATTTATTATTCCACGATTTAGAGCATCAAGGACTACATCTTCTACAAAGTTTTGCATGTGTCAAATTGCAATATGATTATAAACATTATCAATATTTTGAATAAAACCACACACACTTGTTGATGTTTAAACTCAATTCTTCATCGGACACAAAATCCGACTGCGGAACTAAAAGCAATTAAATGCAATTTCTTCACAAATAGTAAGATTTTCATCTTACCCTTCCGTAAATGGTAATTAGAACCGTTCAGCAATACCATCTTCGTATTTCTATTTGACTCCATCATTCAAACAATTAAAATTTCACTTAACGAAAGAGCTCAAGTGCCGCTACGATGGGAAATTAAGACAAAATAACGAGAATAATGTGCGTGAGATATAATATTTTCAAACTTGTAGGAACCTTGAGGATCGACAACAAATATGAGATGGAAACAGAACAATAAAAACCTGAAAGAACAGTAATTTTTAATATGGAAAATCCCTCGATATGTGAGTAAAAACCACAGTCGTCGAACCAAAGAAATAGTTCCATTGTAATCAATTAAGGTTACTGAGAGTCTTTAAAGTGATTCACAAAATAGTGATAACGGTAGAAAATCACAAAGAAAACAAACTTCTGAATAAAACAAAAGCTAAAAATTTCCCAATCGGTTACGGTCTGATGTCGGTATCTCGACTCATACCTTTTTGAAGATCCCAACGGTAGAAAGTTATCTGAGATGTGTTGTGAACAAGCCAACAAAATTGACTTGATATGATGGTGAACAATCGGGGATCGTCATTTTGTTAGGCTAGCTACGAAATAACGGGAAGGAACTTCTTATTTTTCTCTCTTTTTGAATCCTTATTTTCTACATCTCTCTTAACCCTAAATTGACTCTCCACTTATATAAATGATACAAATGGGCTAACATCGAATATGGGAGACGAATGATTAGACCCGATGGTCTTTAATGAGCAATCAATCGGGATTTAATGTATGATCCTTTATATGGTTATACCTCTTCATCATCCCCAGCGTGGTATTCTAGATTTTGCTTTCACAATTGGGACAATCATTTTGGGTTTGTTTGTGACTGAAAATGTTGTCCCTAGGTCTTTATTATCATTAATGAATTTAGGGTGTAGTGAAATTTTCGAGACCAACTTCCTTATCCACCTCGAGGCCTCATGGATATCCACCGACTTTGAGTCGTGGTTGGTGATGTGTTGAGTTGGAATAATTCATCTCGGGAACATAGGCATGGAATTCTTATCTTGTAACAAAAGGTTTCACATTTAATTACTTGCGCAGTCTTTCTGCTCTTGGGGTAAGGTGGCGGCGACCTTATAGGCTAGCATTGGTGGTTATATTTCATGTATAGTTAACATCATCAAAATATGATGGTTTGATGATAGAAAATGCAAATTTTTTAGTGACAATTGTCAATTGGTTATGTTGATGATAACTATCAAATAGTGGGTTTGATAACAATTGACAAAATACTTTGTTCATGAAATCTCTTTCAAAGGTTCTTGATGATGAAATCGAAACAAAATAAGATATCCATAGTATCATCAATCGAGATGTATCAAGATCGAGTTGAAAATTCAAGACAATGTTGAGTCGATTAAAAGGTCTTGTACTTGTTATACATTGTTCGATTAAGCGGAAAGCAAAAAGTATAGTATTATTTTAAGATTGATATATACCATTAGGTTATATAAATATCGTGTCCATGGAGATTGGTTATTGATTCTTCGTTCGACAACAATTCATTTGTTAATGAGTTTGGGGTTAAATGAGTTGTAAAGAAAAGACAAAAAGTAAATGAACAAAACTATAAAGGATAGATAGCTTATGAAGAATGCCACTTACCGTCGAGAGACTTAAATCTACGATCAGTTCCTTATACTCGACCCTGACGGTTTGTGTCGTCACGTACCTCTCACCCTAAGTCATTTCTAAAATTGAGAATCCTACGCAATCACTGGTGGCCGTATACGGCTACCTCGACAACAAGTCGATTATGTCCCTGCATAACGACTATCTCTAGCTCGAGCAACTAACACGGATGCATTAAGATCGGATACTAAGTAAATGTCGACTAAACCCGTTTCAAGCATTGAGAAACTAACGGATAATCATCATGGGTAAGATCTAAGCGATCTATATCTGCAAGCTCGAATCCCTGTCATAGAGCAAAACCTAAGAAGATCACGACCTGATTAAGTAAAAGCGAACTTTATAGCATGAGGCGACAAATATACATGAGTTCAAGGTAAATATACATCTGACCCAACAAATGAAATACATTGAGAAGAGAAAGATAAACCACGGATCTACCTTGGTTTGTCGAAGCGATCGACAATCCTCCGATCATCCATGAGTAAGCCAATGTTATTTATAGCTAATCGATCAAAAATAAGGTTGGTGGAAATGGGGATCAAAATCCACCCAAAACCATAACCTAAAAATACTGTTTTGAAATGAATTTATAAACAAAATCCCGAGATCGCACTAAGCGTACTAGCCAGCTAGCGTGATCTACTTTATTACTTAAACGCCTTACCACGCTAAGCGAAAGTCTCTGCTAGGTCGAGGTCTTGACTCCTAGAGCATGTTGGGATCGCGTTGAGCTCGACACTGGAACACATAACTTCTTATTTCTTCCAAAATGTGTATTCAGTCGTGCCTTGACATATTATCCCGTGCTCCAAATATGCAACAAATACCTACAAAATAACTATATTTTGGAACTTATCATTATCCTAAAGCTTGAAGTCTTGAAGTAGTGAAAGCTTGAAGTTCTCAAAAGTTGTGAAAGTTTGTTTGATCATGCACTTAAATTTTCTTACTTGATCGGTTTATTTGTAAGAGGGGAAGTAAATCTTGAGGTACTAATGCAATTCTTACACACAAAATTATTTTATTGAATTATTTATGTAACACCCATTTCGTTGAATTATTTTATTTAAATTAATTAGATGATGTGATGCATTTGTGCACTTTAGTGAATCTTTTGTTGTATTGGCGTTTTGATGGGAATTAGAGGCCATAAGAATGATTGGAATTAAGATAATAGGGTGTATGACCAAAAGTGTAGAAACATGAGGTGTAGAGATAGATAGTTTATTAAGCGTTATTTGGATTAAAATATTAGATTTAATACTATAGTATAATAATTAAATAAATATTATTAGTAGAATAATAGGATTATTATTTATTTTAAATGGAGAGGGCAATGTTAATATTATGAATTAGGGTTTTAAGGTCAATGTTGGAATAAAATATAATTGGGAGAGAGAACATAGAACACAATGTAGAAAATAGAGAAGAAGAATAAGAGAGAAGAGAAAAGAGAGAAAGAGGATAGAGCAAAAGTTTCAAAGTAAGAGAGTCAGAATCGGAAAAATCCAAGGTAGCGTGAGATTAACATTATAATAAGTTTCATGATAATGGGGTATGGTAGTGTTTAGGTTTCATGATCGGGTGTTCTAGATTTTCTCCTATTTTTGCTGTGGGGTTTTACCCATTGATGAATTCCTTGATGTATTTTGTGTAATTGGTAAAGGATGATGTAAATTGGATGGAATTGATAGACAATGTTGGTGAATAATTAGTAGGATTAAAAGACATTATTTTGATTGAAAAATTGGAAATTTGAGTTTTGAAACAATGTAAATTGTATTTCTGAAAATTGATTTTTGGATTTTGTAATAGGTGTGCCAGTACCCTCCTTGTAAGCAAGGGTACTAGTGTATTTTGGGGTGAGGTCAAATTGTTGGTAGTAGCAAGTACCCTCGGTATACCGGGTACCGAAGTTAGCGATATTTTCAAAAAAAAATTAATTCATAACTTTTGACTCGGATGTATGTTTGGCCTTCTGTTTAGAATGATGAAGAGCTAAAATCATTTTTATCCTATAAAATAAATTGGAACATAGTAGATAATTATTTAACCAACATTGATGCTATCTGTGTATATTCACGAGCAACATGTTATGATTTATGTTGCGATTGAGTAAGAATAGTTTTGTATGAATGTTTTGATTGTTTTGCATGATGTTGCTTGATAATGATGATGGCGATGGCTGTATTGGCGTGACATTCATAAGTATGAATATTAATGCATTTATGTTGGGTGTGAATCAAAGTCACATGCATTCATGGATGATGGCATGTATTGGCGAGAGATGACTGTCTTGGCGAATGATAGCTTGTATTGGCATTATGATGTTGTTGCTTTAAGTGGGGATGACAGGGTGACTTGGAGGCGGGTTTAAGCACACGGACTGCACACACCAGAACCATATCCTCCCACAAGCGGGTTTCCATGTATCCGCCCATACCGCTTGAATAAAATTTTAATTTTTTTTCTTCAATAAAGATAAAATCAATAATAGAACTAAATAATTGATTATTTTAAAAAGCAACTTTTATGTTTGATATTTTAATATAAATTTTATTTTCAAAAAATAAATAATAATTCTAATAAACATGATACTATAACATTAAAAAGTGTAAATGAGTAATAAAACTATTAAAAATAAATAAATTAAATGAAATTTAGTTGGAGATGCAGGTGCGAGGCGGTACTAGCATGACCGCCCTACTTCCGTAAATAAAATCACTTTCCCGCATCCGTACCATACGATCAAACCGGGTTCTTCCGCTAATTTCGGCGAGGGGGCGGTGAACTGGCAGGGCAGTTTATTTTCCATCTGTAGCCTTAAGTTGGTATTATGATAAGGGTTCTGCCCTGTTGACACCACATGCATTGAGTCTGTGTCGGTCTCAATGCATTACACTATGATTGATTAACTTGATGTTTTCATGTTGAAATAGTATGAGTTATAATATGATGAATATTATGTGTTGTGTGTATATTCGCTTATATGTTGGTGTACTTTGGTATGATGAAAAAAAGTAAAGGTGTGAGGTAAAAGTATAATTATCGTACTTAAGTTGATATATACTTATTAAGCTCTCTTTTATATTGTTATGATATCTACCATACATTTGAATGTTACTTCTCGTGAGCAACATGCAGATGATCTAAAGTAGCTTCGAGGGGAGTTGGCAGGGTTGCCTTGCATAGATGGTCGGTGACAGACTACGATCGTAAAACTTGAGAATTTTGCGTTTGTTTTGTTTATGTTAGGGTAAAATATTTTAGAACTCCATTTGTTGGATTTAATTGATGGTTTACGTTGAATTTTGAATTATGATAACTATCACTCATGTTGAGAATAATTGCTAGTGTTGTATACATTTGCAAATAAATGAAACAAAGTTGGGACATGATGAATAAGTGATTATGTGTTGCGTATATTTTTATATGGGCATGTATTATTTATGAAGATGTGTCATTCTTGATATTTTATTTTATGAATTAATTTACTCTAATTTTTACCTAAATCCTTGTGGAAATAAAGATTAACAGTTTAGCTTTGAACTAATACTATCGTGGTGAATTTCCTTCTGCCTTGGTAGCCCAGTAGGTGACATTGCACGAACTAGGTTAACAAGTTTGTTATTTATCATTGTACAATTTATTTACGCATATTTTACGGTTTGATATTATTGTTATGTATCGGGAACATATGTCACAATTTGTCTTGACATTGTGTTCGATGTTTGGAATTATATAACATGTGTTATAGTGCTAGAATTCGGTTGGCAGATTAGGAACCACATACATTTATTGGATGAGCTTGAGGAGTATTTTGGTACTATATGTCTTTTGGAAATCTAGAGTGATAAATTAGGAAATCGATGAATGAGTAGAACTTTGAAGTTTGTCAAAATCACAGTGTTAAGGAGATTGAAGGAACAATATGAATTGGCTCTTTGTAACTCTAAAGTTGTCAATATCTTTATCAATGGAATTGATAAGCTTTTATTCAGACTTATTATCACTTATGGCCAAAGATACTTAGGAAATTCAAGTCCACTCATAAAACACATCTAAGTGTTTTGAGATAACAAAGTTGAGAAAAAGGTTGGTCGAAGAAGATACTACGCCCATACCCAGCGATTTGACATGGAAGGACGATCGTTGAAGAAAACAAAACATGACTTTTGTTTCCAACTTTGTAGGAGCTTTTATCACGGTGTCTAATAAAGGGTTATCTTATTTCTATTGTGTTCTTGGTAAGACAATTCAACCAAGTTTTGAGGATAATGGACATAATGTCTATTCCAATATCCATAACATCGACAACGACATCGTGAAAGAACTATGGTGCTCACGCATAGTTAGGCGAAGAAAAGGTCAATCATTATCAAAACATTTAGTAAAATATGTGTGAAGGCTTTGGAATTTTTAGAGTTGAATGAGATATTTATCTGAATCTATCTCGAAAGGGCTTTCTTGTCTTGTCTAATGAAGTGATCTGTCAAGACATGAAGGTGAACTTCTATTGGAGATCCATGTGGAAGAATTATCTCATAATATACGGGTTGCTTGTTTCAAAGTTGTTCGTCAAAAGTGAAGAAGGTTGTCATCAAGGAAGAAGTAAGAAGGTAACTACTTACACCTTTTTCTATATAGTAATGATATGTGTCTACTATTTATTATCTGTAGAAGTTGTAACATCCCGAAAGTTACCAAAGTTCTATGGATTTATGAATCCATTACAAGGTGAATTTCTTGATGGATAGAGCATGTATATGATTTTCTTTTGTGATCTAGAGAAAAAGAAATCAAGTATATGAAGTATCTTCAAAGGTTCTTATCTACTTTGAAGGAACAATGTTTTTCACGAGTTACTCTCTTGAGATAAGTACTTATAATGGTGTTAAATTCATAACAAAATCAATGATTTAATCATTGAGATAATAGTGATGTTCAACGAAGTTAGAAACATCATCTCAGCAGTTAATAAGAGAAGTATGTCATACCCTAATTTTGACCTAATATACTCTCATATCATCGTGTGCATCATTGCATCACTACAAATTTCAAAACAAGATAGATGGTGTGTTTGCTTCTTGAGTTAAATTAGGGTTTTGAATCAAAATCTTTCATCGAGCAAGATGTGATCAATTCGGGTTTGAGTCTCCACTCACCTGGTGATATATCTTCATCAATCAACAACATTTTATCTTCAAATTCCAATCATTTCCTCCGGATCAATCTTGGATCGACCAAATTAGGGTTTTATCGAGGATGATGCATCATTGACTTTTAGCTCGATGAATGACCTAATTGGAGAATGATCTCAAGATCCCAATTCAATATCTTGACCTAATTATTTGATCCAAAACATCTCAATGTCATGGTTGATTAACGATAAAGTTACGAATCATTTGACAAAAATCAACTATCTAGATCGGTGAAACTTTGACTTTTTGGTCAACTTTTGAAATTCAAAATTTTCAATCATCAAAAGAATTTCATATTTCACCATTTTCATGGCCATTTTTACCAAGATCCACTTTGATTCAATAAAACTTTCAACATGAAAGTTATAGATCTTGTTCAATCTTTCCAAATGTCCAAGAACATGAAAAAATATTTTGTGGAGCTAGGGTTTTGAAATTAGACATTATAGGTCCAAAAGCTTGCATTATAAGTCATTTTCATAAAATTTTCAAGCCATTTTGCAAAGGATCCTATCTCTTTCTCTTCAAAAACCTAGGTGTCCCAAAGATATTTTGAGTTCATGATTGGAGAAGGATAAGAATACTTGAGATTTTAAACCATGGTTTGCATTTTAACTATGTGCATTTAATGTAAGATTCTTTTCTTATCTCTTAAGCACCAAGTTGCAAAAATCTCAAACTTGCTTGCCTTTCCAAACTTATTGGCCTATAAATAGAGGTCCTTGCATCATTTGTAAATCACCAAAACAACTACAAACTTGTTTTCTCATTTCTTTCTTAAAATGAAAGTTTTCTAAATTTCAAAGAGGTTAGAATTCCAACATCCAATTCTTGCAAGTTCTAACCAAAGTGTCATTCAAACATCTTCTAATCATTTAGAAGTTGTTTGAACCTTAATCCATCATAAGATAAGCCAGTCAGTTTTCTCAAGAAACTCCATTTGTCAAGTTTTGAGCCTTAACTTGCAAACTTGAAAATCCTCGTGTGTTTCGGTTTAATCATTCAAACACCTTACATGCATCATATAAGTGATCCAAACCCTTAATCCACTTTTTAACAACTCCATCATAATTCTCCATTCAAAACTAGCAACACTGGTTTGGGTGGTGAAGAATTAAAGACTTGAAGCAAGCTGGGAGGTGGAACACACTATGGAAGGTTCAAGGAAGGCGATAGGATCATTGTTTGCATCGGAAGAACTCATACGAGTTACGGATTTTGCTGCAATAGGTAAGTGTCTTGAAACTGAATTCTTATACAAGCATCTTTAACATCATTTTAGTAGTTAGAAATGTATATATCATAGTGCTCAAGCTATCTGAATCTCAATTTCACTTAAAATCAATTGTGCCCATAGATTAGTTGAAATTTCCAGTTAGGTTTTAATTGGTACTTTCTAGAAATTCTCTTTGATCTTTGAGTCTTAGATTTAATAAATTGCATGGTTTAAATCGGGGTGAAATTGAAACAATTTAGCATTTACATTTTTAAATTGATCAAGAATCAAAGAAATTCAAATCATATATGGAGTTTGTCATGATGAAGAAGATGAAGGCCATTCGCCATCATCCCATTTTCAAAATGTGTTTTAAATTTATACATTTGAAGTTAGTTTAATGAACGGGTATATAGCCACCCTAGTGGTAGGCCTATAAGTCACTTCGCCCTCGGTGGGGTTGAATCCCCTACCCTAGACCTTTTTCATTCTTTCATGTTTTCAAACTGATTTTAAAACATTTCAAAACATTGTTTTCAATATAATCAAATGAATGCCTTGTTCTTACCAGCGCGTATGTGGTTAACCTTTTGAAACCTTTCAAGCCAAAGTCATGTGTTCAACACTTCCAAGGCCAAAACAAATTTTTATCACTTGTTTTTTCATATTTTCAACAAACTTCAACATTTTCAAAACTAATCAAAACTTCTCATTTTGAGATAATTTTTTCCACTTGTCATTTAATACATCCATTTTATGATTATGTCAAAAATCTCAAAAATATTTTCTTTTGATAAATTTTATTAGGTTAAAAAGTAATACTTTTAAGTATTTTAAAATGCTTTCAAAAATATTTTCTTCTTGATTTTTAACCTAATCTTTTTCAAAACTCTCATGTGAATAAATATTCACCCTTCAAGTATTTTCAAAATATTCAAAAATTTAATTAACTTTTCTTTTCATGATCGATTCGATTTATTCCTTGAAAATACAAATCGAACTAGGTTTTTCTTGAAAATCTTTCGAACTCAAAATCAAATTGATCATGGGTCTCTCTTGATTATAAGTCCCACCCCTATGTACATATCCACCTTTTGTGTACATATTTAATTCTTTGTACATATTCAATCATTTTTGTACACATTCCGGTATAACTAGTTGTGATCGCTAGTTTTATCCAGCTTATTTATACACCAATTCCACAGTATTAAGAAAGTATTCTCGGTGAAGCACTTATTCCATGGGCCTCCACTAAGGTGTAAGTCCCACTCCTTTGTATATATTAAGTATCACTAGCTTTATTTGTTTTATACACTTGTTTATATATCCTTCATAAACTCTTATGAATGCAAACACTTTGTCATATATATACTTGTTTATATACTTGTTCATATGTCATTACAACTAGTATAACAACTAGGCTCCCATAGCCTCCTCTTGGGCTTCGTGCAAAAAGAACTCCCTCGTTGAGTTAGCCTCCTCTTGGGCTTCGTACAAAAGAACTCCCTCGTTGAGTTAGCCTCATTGGGCTTAGTACTAAGAATACTTAGCTATGATAGAACCGAGTATGGGTTTCCGGTGAAATAACTTTTAAAACCAAGCCGGCCATACCCTAAGCGTCCTCTTGGGCTTCATACAAGGACCCTCGATTTCCCTCGGATAGCCTCCTCTTGGGCTCACATCTGAGGACCATCGATGTCCCTCGGATACCTCTCTTGTGCTTAATACAAGGACCCACGGGCTTCTAAAAGCATCCCGAAACAAAAACAAAACATTTATCCTCGGAGATGAGACATGAATCATCTCTATGTAGAAATATCTCATCTATAGAATCACATTCAAATAAAAAAATTCAAATCAAACATATTTTAGGACAAACAAAACATCTTTCTTAGCGTAAGTGGAACGCTTGTACACTCAAGCTAAGCCCGATACTCACAATGAAAGATTCAACATTTTTCAAACAAAAACATCTTCTCATTCTAAGAACTATAAGCGGTACACTTGTACACTCAAGTTAAACACCCATTTCTTACAATGAAATATTCTAACAATCAATTTTCAAAATAATGAAACATTCTAACATTCTTATTCCTTGTTCTTCACTTTTCCAGTGAATAAGAATATGAAAATAAAGAGGCGGCATACCTTTGAATAAGAAAACTCTCAAGAAAACAAAATTTTGTCTATAGGAGTTCATTAATTGGGTTTATTAGGATTTGTGATCATCAATATTTTCGAGAGATGAAATATCTAATGATGGTGAGTCTTGGAGTAAAAGTTATTGGCCAAGTCTAACGGAGATAGTATTAATGGAGGATGTTTGTGTTTAAGAAACAATTTTATCTATTAGATCATAAATAAGTTAATATTGGTCTATCTTTAAGGATAGGTACAAAGATAAAGGAAGATATTGTTCTCATTTGAGTTAGGCGCTAAAAGAGTACAATGTCAAAGCAGAGGATCATGATATTGTAATGTATGACTATTACAATCAAGGTACTCAAGGTTTTATTACGCTTGCGAGCAGAGTCATGGGTACTAATCACCACATGTCGGGGTTTTGCTACTTGAAAATATAGTTACTCTAAGCTTGGAATGTCCGAGAAACTTTAGGAAGTATTTTTACCAGAATTGAGGTGTAAGTTTGAGTTTGAGAGGTGATTTGGGTATTTACTTCTTGAAGAATTACAATAGTGGACGGTTTGCCTACAATATTTCTTCATCTCTGATACGTGCAATTTCGGAGAAATATTTTCAATGACATAGAGAATGTCATTTAAAATGTTATAACATTTTCTAGCGATCAAAGCTTGGAAAGAGAAAAGTACAACAATAAGTGTCTATCTCCTCGGTGAGTGGTACACGAGAACAAGGATCACTCTCATTGATTGGTATATATTTACAAGCAAAGGCATCGTTATAAACTAGGTAACTCATGTTTAATACCTTACTAGCTATTTATCCTCACAGCCCGTTTCAACATGAACAACTCTTCCAAAGGATGATATGAAGAAATTAGTTCATCTATTGTAGGTGAAGAAGGATAAGAGAATTGACCCTAAGAGGTATGAGTCAATGATGAGACATATGTTGGAATATCTCTTGGAGAATCTAGGACAAGAAAGAAATTTGTAACAAGGATGAAGTCTTTCAAGAAGAATCATGTTCGGTTACATGATTGAGACTCGAATCTTGATGAAAATTGAGTCGATTTTATTGAGTTAGGAGGAAAGTTGGGTGGTGTTGTTTGTTTCTTTTATAAAATAAAAATAAAAATTGTGCGTTTTGTTTGTTCTTTTTGAGTCGTGTTGTTTGGTTCCAATATAGTCTTTTGTTTCCATTTTGTTTCTTCTTTTATTTTTTAGATAGTTAAGTGCATGAGACTAGTTCTTTTCTTGTTGTTTATTTCCTTTTTATTTTGTTTTCATCGATTGTGTGTCTTTCTTTGTCCTCTTGAGTTTGTGTGTGTTTCCTTTGTGTTTTTAGATTTACTATATTTTTGTCAATATTTGGCTAAAGGAAGTAAAGTATTAGTGAAGTCTAGTGTATGTTGTTGCTACATGCAACTATTTAGAGGATCATGGTGATACATCATGTATATCTTGTATTTACGCTTCTGCTGGTACTTTTGATATGGTTGTGTGCAGGATGTCCTACCAGATAGTGTTTTAAAAACTAGACCGAACATCAAGCCGGTGAAGATCTTGGATCCTTTGGTTTCTGGGTGATGTCTGATCGACCTAATGTGTCTAGCGATATCGTAGCTGCAAGTACTGACTATCGCGGTAGTAATAAAAGATTGTCGAATCCACGGGGACTTTGTAATCACTCTAGTGCGGAAAGTAATCTTTGGTTTAGCTAGCGGATATTGTCACGTTTGGTTTAAGGAAGGCTAAGGAAAATAAACTAATTGATTTTAAATTAATAATGAAATGAAATGGTATATAATAGGATGGACCTAGGGATCTAATCGAACTTAAGCGTATAAGGATGGTTAACTTAGTTTATACGTAGAATTAATCGGTTTAAAACCCTCGACTCATACTTTCGGTCTTATCTCGGATTACACGTCTAAAGCCTATACACCTTTTAGCCTATAAGTGTTTAGAACATACTTTTTGGAAACTTAATTAATTCTAATTTGTTTTAAAGTGTTTTCAACGTATTTAAATCAAATGCCTAACTTTAGCTATCGGTGAAAATCTCACACTTTAAGTGGTCTCGATCTAACCTATTTACTTTTCTTACTTTCGTAATAAAAGGTTTTATTTTTAAGCATAAAAGTTATAACGAGTTAAGTTGATTAAGGTTTTAGCCTAAGTTTGATCGGATGCCTATTGTCTCTAACTATTCCATACCGACAAAGGTTTAGCTAGCCATAATAATCGAATAAACTCACATGAAATAAAAGCAAATAAACATAAAGCGAGACATTATAAATAATTAATGAAACTTAAATTAATTGATTAAGATGTCTTTAATACAAATGCAAAATAAAGAACACGAAAATAAAAGCAAATACTTCTAATCCTTCTTCACGGATCGGAAACTTGGGTATCGGTATTGGAAATATAAATGAATTACGTAGCTTGAATAAAAATCTAAAACTAGAACAACAATTTCTAATGTTGGAAATTGTTATTAGGACAAAGTAAGCGAGAAGGAAAATAAACGATTGGAGGAAATGTGGCGAAAATAATGATGGGTTTTGATTTCGGAAGAGCTTCGCACAAGTAAAATCTCAAAATACTTTCTGTACCTATAACTTTGAGGTTGAGGGTATTTATAGAAAAATCGGGCTGGCAGGTTCTTCATCCTCAGTGATTAATTTATGGGTGCTGATCAGAATATCCGGGTGGAAACTGGTGCATATTGGGAAATTATAGTGGTACATCCCTCAGCAGTGGACTCTGGGCACAGTGGTTGGGTGGTTTGAATTTCTTACAAGAACTTTAATTAAATATTGGTGTCAGTGTAGTTGACCTATTTGGACTGATTGTTTGTTGGTTGAGATAATATTTCTATCTGTGGTTGAAAGCTCAATTTTAGAAATAGAAATATAAAGTAAAGACTCTCTTGGAAGTTGGAGTAGGTTAAAATAATTAGGTTGAACCAAGATAATTCTCTAGTGTAATCTTTATATCCTTTATCTCTTTTGTCTTGATTATTTATTTTATTCAACACTTCATCTCGACCTTTTTCTATCTTCTAACATAAAAGTTTATAATATCAAAGTTTTTATAAAATGATTTTTGGAAATTCAAATATGACAATTCACCGTCTTTTGTTTGGAGTTACTTGGTCAATAATTCATGAGTATCATTATGGCATCGAGGATAACTCTGTATTGTTGATATTTCACTAGTATTCTTATTGTTTTTAGTCGTATATTTTCTTTCCTTAATTTCATGTAAAGGGGTCAATCACCAAAAGTTTCTCTTTGTTTCTTTTGTCACCTTGAGATAATGATAGCTCTAAGCTAAAGGGAGATTTGAAGATGATAATAATGGATATAAAGGTCCCTAGGCGAAAGACCTTGTGTGTAATGTAGAAAATGTTGGGGATGAAACCAGTTTTAGGCTCGGCCGAGAATCTATTATGGTTTTGATTTACCTTAATTGCCATAGTAAACATGAATACAATCGAGGAATGTTGAGAGGAATTTAGGTCTCGTTTATATTAAGGCTTTTAAGCATTTTACCAAGAGAAACTAATGATGATGAAGTTATGGGATGGCATGAGTCTCATTCTCATTCCGGAATTCATGATCATGATTTTTAACTGATGATAGTGATAATGAGATGGTTCAAAATATATCTTGAATTCATGTGATTTGACTCTTGAATGAGAGAATCTAAAGAATGAGCTTATCGGTTTTGGAACGCCCTGGAAGCCGTAGATGGTGTTGATCCTTCTCACATTTGGTGCCTCAATAAAGAAGGTGATATATTAAGACACAATTGTTGGTAGAGACAACCACTAAAGAAGAAAGGAATTAAATCTCTGGGGAGTGGAGGAAATGATCCCATGTATGTTTTTCAATATCATCCATTTATCTAATTTAATTATTTCTTTTTCTCTATTTAGCAGATAGTATTAGCATCCTTAACAAGTTGATTGTGATGAATAAAACCATTGGTAAGAACACACTAGCAGGTTAGGGAACGAGATATAACACATAACCTTAAGAAACACAAAAATCATCCTAGGGAGAATGTGAAGGGGGTGACGACCCAAATCCACCAGTCTTCCAAGGCGTGAAGTAAGAAATCTCATTATCCCCTAGGAAACCTGTTTTGGACCGTTCAAAAGCGTAGAATGATTTTAAAAATGGGAGAAATAAGGGATCTCTTATGCAAACCTCTGATTTTTATTTTGTATTATAATATTCATTATGAGTAGCTAATACTCTATATGTTAGGTTTGACGAACCTATTTTAATATTGGTGGGATTTATGTTTGATTTTTATTGCATGAATAATTTTAGTTATAATTCTATTAAATTGCTCCTTGTTCTTAATGTTTCTTATGTGAGACACTCTTTTAATCTAATTTTGGATGCATAGGGAATACCGACCATAAGTCTATGAGTTGGACCTAGGGCAATTGTCATGCTTACTTCGGTTGAATAGGGATATGAGACCTCGATCGATCTTAGAAATTAGCATTCTATTACAATGCCTAATCTTGCTTACACTGGTGGACTAGGGATAGGAAAATCCATGTATAGATTAGTGATTTATACACCAAGGGATTGGGTATAGAGGTTTTTTTAATTCATTGTGGATTGATAGAAAATATATCATTTATGCAATACATCAAACATTAATATTAGAGAAATAGGGGATTTTATACAAGACCTAAATGCTTCCATATTATTGACAAAACACTTTATTTTCTTTTTGCATTAAAACTCGAACCCCTCCTCCCCCATTTAGTCTTTTCTAAAAATTGCACAAATATTATCTGGTTAAATAGAAGTCCATGTGGATTCGATCTTTTTATTACTTCTACATTATCGATACACTTAACGAGAAGTCATCATGCCTAACTTCCCAAGGGTGATTACACCTATTTTTCTCAAATGACCGAAGAGTAGGAAATAATCAATGGTTAAGATATTGTTTCCATTTTCATCAAGTGGTTAAAGATTTGTCCATTGTTCTCTTGGAAAAGGGGGATAAGTTGGCTCCTTGGCTTTATAAAGGAGAGGAGACCCAGGAAAAGTGGCTTCATGTTATACTTCAGAGTGGGATGGTCTTTAGAAGAAGTGAAAGAGACAAAAGGTTCCTTGTTTCAACTTAAAGAAGGAAGAGTAACAAGCGCCACTTTTGTCATTACTACAAAGGTCCACAATTTGAGGAAATAGTATGGCCTCTCCCAATTAGGGAAAAAATGGATTTTTGACATTCTTCCTCGACATCTACTCTTTAGATTACGAGATTTTCGAGTTGGAAGCTTTGGATCTTCACCTTCCTATTGTACTTGGCGGTGTGCCTCCTTAACAATGGCAGTCATGATGATGGCAATTATTTCCTCTAGAAGTTATAGCTCTTCTTGGATGGCTTGTGGGGTGTTCCTTCTTTTAAAAGGTGTGATGTTCTTCATTGAGTTCCACTTTGAATGGAGTTACAACCTCGGTCCCATTGGTAAGCTTGAATAGGTTTTTCTATTATTGGTGAGGTGTAGTTTGATATTCTTAGAGAATATGTAGGGTTTCCTCAAACCAGATTGCTTTAGACCCTTGAACTATTCTCTTTATCCCTTTCAACAACACTCAATTGGAGGCTTCAGTTTGTCCATTGGTTAATGGGTGTTCCATCGACATAAAATGATGTTTGACCCATATATTTTTGAAGAGTTTCTTGAGATTCTTGTGTGTGAATTGGGTCATGTTGTTAGTGATAACACATTGGGGATGTCATACCTCACAAGGATACTTATTTTAAATAATTTTTGAATGTTGGACGTGGTGATCTTTGCAAAGTTCCGAGCTTCATCTACTAAGTGAAATAGTCTATGGAGATGATAAAAACTCTTAGTTGTCCATGGGCCAATGGAAAAGGTCCAAGGATACCCATTCCCCAGTGGGAGAAAGGCTAGAGTGAAGTTAGTAAGTTGAGTTCAGTCAGAGGATCGAGGTGCACATCTCCATGTTGGTGATATTGCGCATAATTCTTGACATTGGTCTTGGCGTCTTAAAGTATAGACGACCAATAATATCTAGATCTAAGAATCTTCTTAGAGAGATCCTTTCGTCCTAGGTAATTCCTAAAAATACCTTTGTGAACCTTAGCAAGAATGTATATTTCTTCTTCCTCAAGGATTTTAAAGAGGAATAGATAAGTTTTTCTTGTATATTGTCCCCCTTAGGGTTTAGTTTCTCTTTATTTCACTAGACTGGATTTGAGGTCAATTGGTAGAAATCCTGACTCGATATATGACATGGTCAAGAATATCCATGAATAATGGGCAGTGTCGTCTATCATAACCTTTATCATGTATGAAAATTCAATGTTAGCTTTATCCAATGTTCTTTTGAATAAAGGAGTGATTGATGCTTGATGCTCTTGTGATCTTGAGCTTACATTGAACTTTTTCTCTCATGCATAAAATTTTATTATACTTGGAATGAGCATCCATGAGCGATATCATCTTGTACTCAACTAACTATCTACCTATTTTATTGTCCATTTAGTGAGTATTAACACTCAAGACATTGTCAATAGTGATCTGCGTGAAACCTAAAAAATAAATTTTGAATCTGATTTATCATCGTCACTATCAATGGATTCTCGTTTCATTAAATATTGGAAAAAATCAAATGGTGGATATTGCTTGCATTTGTTTCTGATATAAAATAAAAAAAGGGTTCGATAAATAAAACAAATATTCAATTATATGATTATTTAAGAACACAAACCTTGAACCCAAATATTTTTTTGCCCTTGCAATCTATCATAGATAACTTTTCCAAACTTCTATAAATTTCAATGTTTTCATGACAAATACTTTCATGAAACAAATGCTTTATAGTATTTGTAGTAGTGTCAACTAAAATTACGCAGCAAATTTGCTCTAATAAAATCTTATTTATAAAAGTTGTCGGGAAGAAGACAATCACTTTAAAAAAAATTAACTAATCTAAATTGATAAAAAAATCTTAAATAATTTTTATTTCCTATAAGTTAGTGAGTTTTTGAATTTAGTCCTAATCTTTTTCTTGAAAATAGTCCTTAAATGTTAAATCTTTTTGTTTTAGTCCTTAAATTCAAAATCTGCAGATTTTATGTGGATTTCCTACAAAATTTCTTGTGGATTTAAAATCGGTAGCTTTCTAATAGATTTTTCTATAGATTTTAATTTCAGACTAAAACCAAATAATTTTAACATTTAGGACCTATTACATGGACCAATAGTCTATTTCAACCATAAAAGATTATTTTCACACCATGAGAAGAGGAATAGTGGGAGATTCCTATCCGTGAGTGGAATAAGCCGAGACTACCAAAAAAATACTTCATCCTTAAAACCTCCACCAGTGCCTATCACCAACTAGAGATGAAGATATTCCTTAAGAATAAGAAGTAGGTTGGCATCCATCTCCTATTCATAAATAAATAAAAATCTCCCTCATGATCTTACATCCCCGACTAAAACGTCTTCCTCCCATATCCAACCCTTACCCATAAAACATCATGTTAGTTAGAAATAGTAAAAATTCTAAGAAATCTTTCTTCGAGGAATATTGTGAACCTAACCCAATAGTCAACCAGAAAAGTGTGAAGGTTATTTACACTTCTCACCAATCAATAATAACAAGAATCATCCACTTTAGAATCAAGAAGAGACACTAGTGTTATGCCATATAAAATAATATTCTTCACATTATCTACTATTTGCAATTTATGTTATGCATCTATACTATAATGCAAATTTCACATTATGCTAATAGACAACATAAATTTGAGAAATAAAAAAAAATCATTTCATATTCAGTAATTTGTGCATGCAACTAATGACACTATAGATTATAAAATCTAACATCATGCTAACATATATTCTAAAGATATATATAAAAAATATTATAATTAAAAAATTAAATATACTTAAATAAATTAAAATTTTAAAATATTAAATACGTATTCTAAAAAATATTACTATAAATAATCTTTTAACATATATTTCTATAATCTATATAATGCCTGTGTAACCAAGTTGAAATTAATAATTAATAATTATTGTACGTTCTAGTTTCCAATAACAATTAGCCAAGTCTTCCACGTGATTACTTAATGCAAATCATCCATTTTCTGTAATCATACAAATTAACACGTAATTAAAGATAAGTAAAGAAACTGTCTCTAACTTCATGCTAGAAAAATAATATATAGAAAATAGGTAAAGAAATTCAGACAAAAGTGACCCCACGTATAGTATCATAATATGCATAATTATAAAGTTTGTAATATAGCTCAAAAAGCAAGGGTCTATCTTTATGAACTTTGATATAGACTGAATAGAGATACGAACATGTCCACATTCATTCTTTCTTCATGTGTATATAAACCAAGCATGGCATACCAAATTATTGGAATATCAAACTTCCACTGAGATTGCTTAAGATAAAGATAGTATCTAATTGATTTCACGTAGAGAATATGGAATGGAAGAAGTGTTATTTGGATGTAATATTGGTTCCATTGGCTATTCTATTGAGCATTGGTTACCATGTTTGGTTGTGGTATAATGTTCGAACTCATCCTCATACAACTATCATTGCTATCAATGCTAATGGTAGAAGGAATTGGGTTGCTGCTATGATGAAGGTATGTACCTACCTACACATATTATCTAATTTTAGTAATTTAAAAAAAAAATAGAATCATTATATGTTTGTTTATTATGATAAAAATCATTTTTTAAATTAATTATAAAAAAAATGATTTTATTCCTAAACAGGTTCCAATTTGAAACAATTCTATATATTTTTTCAGATTTAATAAAATGAAAAGTTTCAACAATGATTATTTTGTTTAAGAAAAATGATTTTTCCACTTGGAATTTTAATTTAAGATATATGTTTTATATTAAGACCGAGATAACTAATGTCCTAAAATGCTAATCCTCATTTTATTAAAAAGAATTGATAATTTACATATCAATGATGATATATAAAAATGTGAATTAGATAAAGTAATATGTGTTAAGTGAGTTAGATAGATAGATTTTAATTTCTGACAATAATATTTCTCTCTGTTTTTCATAATTTAGATAAGGCATAACCAACATGTCTTGCAAAATATAAAAATATATTGAAATAGAAATTTTGCTATAATTAATCATTTTAGTTACATTTTTTCTACTAAATACTAGAAATGTGTATTTTAATTATATTTTATAAATTAGAAAATATGGATGTTTAAAATCAAACCAATTAACCAAGAAATTATAAGTTAATTTAAAAATTAAAATCAAATAAAAATAAATATTATTAAAAAATTTGAATGTCCTTTGATAAAAAATAATTTGGATCAAATCGGATTTTAAATTAATTTTTCAAAATAAATTAAATTGAAACAAACTATACATGTATATAAAAAATATAATAAAATATAATATTATTTTGATGAAACAGAAATAGAGCAAATATAAAAGAAGAAAAAGTTGAATCCTAAGATTTTATTGGGTACTAAAACCCTTAAAAAACCAATTCAAAATAAAAATAATTTAATATGAAAATGGTAACCTATTAAATAATTGTATGTGGAATATCATATTCACTGGCATAATTTAAACCTAAAATTGTAGGAATAGAATCAGTATTCATGTGACTATAGATTCTTCACACCTATTAGTAGTGTGAACAAACAATTTACAATTTAGGTAAATTTGTAGCACCTCGACTTTTATATTTCAAAATTAAAATAATTAGTCTATTAAATAATTGGATGTTGAATATCTATCAAATGATTCACCAGCAGAATTTAAACCTAAAATTGTAGGAATGAGATTCTCCTTCTCCACATACTATTTTCGAATTACGTGGTCCATTAGGAGTGTGACCAAACAATTTATTTGGGTAAGTTTGTAGTACACTTAACTTTAATACAAATCCATGAGATCTGATCATGTACCAAAAACATAATCTATCATATCATATCCCCAACAGGAATTTTCAGAATCACAAGATGTGGTGGTCGACCAGACGGACCTACTCATATTCCATCAACCTAACCTCTTCGACTCGCCTCGTAGTAGTGCAAGTTAAATTAGAAAAAGTGGGTTTAAAACATCCACAAAAATGTATAGAAAATGGTTCTTGCCTTCATGATTAATTAGACACAAGAACATGATATCTACCATTAAGTGAGGGTGTGTGCCTCCACACACGTCTCAGAAAAGAAAAGTAACCTTTAATGTTGGACTACATAAAGATGAATTAAATAAAACCTAACTTAATTGAATATAATAAATAAAATAATACTATTAAATAATTTTTTAAATAATGTTGGAATAAAACCTAAATTAATTGAATATAATCAATAATATGATATTATTAAATAAGTTTTATTGATATATATATATATATATATATATATATATATATATATATATATATATATATATATATATATATATATATATATATATATATATATATATATATATATATATATACTAGTCATATATTTATTTAAATCAATAAAAATTAATTAATTAAATTTGAAACATAAATATGATAAACTAATATTAATATTGTTTTATAAAAATAATTTTTATTTGCATATATACATAAACAAATTGTTGATTAAATTTAAAATTCAATAAAATAAAAAATTGTGTAAGAGAAAATATTATTATTTTAAATTATACATTTTATTGGTACAATAATATTATTTTAATCTTTACATATATTATATATATAATTATAAGATCATATAATTGTATAAATAAATATATATCATATATTTAATTAGCTAAATATTTTGGCAGGACAACGAGAAGAAAAATATCCTAGCAGTTCAAACACTAAGGAACACACTAATGGGATCAACCCTAATGGCCACAACCTCCATTCTTCTATGTTCAGGCTTAGCAGCAATCATAAGCAGCACCTATAGTGTAAAGAAGCCACTCAACGACACAGTTTATGGCGCACATGGAGAGTTCATGGAAGCACTCAAATACGTGTCTCTTCTAACTATTTTCCTATTCTCATTCTTCTGTCACTCTCTATCCATAAGGTTCATAAACCAAGTGAATATCCTAATCAACACACCACAGGATGAAATGTCTTTGGTGACACCATCTTATGTTAGTGAGATGTTGGAGAGAGGTTTCATGCTGAACACTGTTGGAAATAGGTTGTTCTATTCCGCACTTCCTATGTTGTTGTGGATTTTGGACCTGTTTTGGTGTTCCTGTGTTCTCTTACTATGGTTCCTTTGCTTTATAATCTTGACTTTGTGGTTACTAAGGGAAAGATGGACCCAAATGAGAATAGGGATTTTGTTTAATTACTTGTTAATGTGTTTTTAACTTTTAAATAATGATTAGAAACTTTGGTGTATGTCATCTTCTCAGTGTAAGCATGTAACAATATTTTAGAGGAGAATTTGACTGTGTTCTATAACTGTGGGTTGTTGTGAATGCAATTACAAATCTAACACCCTGAGCATGATGGCAAATTTGATTTAATGCACTTTTGGTGTCTTGTAATTTTCGTCTCTTATACTTTGTTTTGTAATTTTCATGTGTCTATATGTTTTAAATTACAAAATTTGAGTTGCAACATGATATATGTGTGATGTTTGATATATTTAATTGTTGAAATAATTAATAAATTTATTAATAACGGTTTTCACCTCGCAACACAATCTTAAAATTCATATAATGTCATTGCGACATAAATTATTCTTGTAAAATAATTTATTTATGTTAAACCTCACAAAAAAAAAAGAAAATCTTTACCATAACATTATAAGCATTACTACATAATACACTTTTATCGAATATTATTATAATGCTCTTTCATCATGATAGAATCACGTTTTTATATGTTTGTTTTATTAAAAATATTTTACTACAATCATTATTAAACTTCATAGTGAAATATATCAGAAGTTATAGAATTTGAATATTAGTTTTTTCAATTTTCAATTTTATCATCACAAAAACGGAATGTCCTTGTATATATTGAATGTTATGTATAAGTCAAGTATAGTATGAAAGCATTAGAAGTAGTTTTGGAAACGACTTATTTGGAAAAGTGAAATTTTATGTTTCGAAGAGGAAATCGGTTTCCTCATTTAGATAAACTAGTTTCTGCCTCGATTTTCTATTTTTCTGAACGGCTATGTGTGGCAGTTTTTGCTGTTTGTTTTTTGTTGTTAGTTTGTTGTGTTTTGTTGACACACTATAAATAACACTCTCTCATGTAATGTCATTGTGAATAATAATAATCATTTTCTCCCCAATTACTCTCTCTCTCTCCAATATGCCATACAAGCACATAAACAACGCTTTTTTTGGCTTTAGGCAGCACTTTAAAGAGATGCCTAAGCCTCCGATGCTATAGGTTTAGGCAGCGCTTTGTTTCAATGCAAAACCGCTGCCTAAAGTGGCCTTTAGGCAACGCTTTCTTAAAAGCGTTGCGTAAAGGTCACCTTAGGCAACGCTTTCTTAAAACCGCTGCCTTAGACTTTATAAAAATTTCATTCTGTTTTAGGTAGTGTTTTATAAAGAGCTTTCATTGGTTCTCTTTAGGCAGCGCTTATATACAAAAGTGCTGCCTAAAGTCAACGAATTTTTTTTATATATTTGACTTATTTTCCCATAAACCTGTAATTCCATAAACATGTAATTCTCATAAACTTGTAATTCTATAAACCTGTAATTCCATAAACATGTAATTCCCATAAACCTGTAATTCCATAAACATGTAATTCTCATAAACCGTAATTTCATAAACACGTAATTCCATTACAACATTATATACCATTATTGGCCTTTATTTCAACAAACAAACCTTTATAAACATAGGCATTATAATAAAATATATATACACCATTATAAACAAACAATCAAAATATATACACCACTATAATCAAAATATATACATCATTATATTATAGTTCAATACATAAACCATTTGTTACAATATTATATTATAGTTCAATACATAAACCATTTGTTACGACATAACCAAAATCAACCCTAACATATAACCTAATTTTTCTTAACACTTTTCAACTCCGAATACCTTATATGATTCTTTGCTGAATAAAATATTCACACAATTCCTCCTTGATTTCTTTCAACTGATTTTTCGTGCAATGAGCACACTTGTATTCACCAAAGTACTACATAACAAAACATAATATGCATGCTTTAGTTAAAAGTAATAAATTATAAGAAAAATTCGATAAATATTAAAACAAATCCTAAGAATATAAATTATATGAAAAATTCGATAAATATTAAAACACACCGTGATTGGAATCTCTATTTGATTCAAATGAAGGATTTCTCTCATAAACCTCATAACAAAGAATTCGCAATCTATATCGTTTCGCTGTTGAGCACACTACATAAAAAAACAAATAAGAATATATAGTTGTCTTGTTTTATCAAGTAGCATAACTATTATAAGCAAAATTGTGGAAATTAATATACATGCACTTTGTGACACCCCAAATAATTCAATTATTAAATAATTGGAATTTTAATTATTAATTTAATTAAAATTTAATTATTAGTATTTTGGATTATTGGATTTAATTAAATAATGGAAGTGTTGGGGGTGTGAAGTTGAATTGGAGGGTGTGTGGAGTAAATTACTCTAATTATTCTAATTAATTTATTTCTATTATTTGGAATAATAAAAAGGCATAAATAAAGGAATAAGAGGAAAAAGTGAGAAGAATTGGAATATTCACATGCGTGCTTTTGAGAAGAGAAGAGAAGAGGAAAAGTTAAAGGCGAAAATTCGAGAATCATCGCGAGGTAAGGGGATTTTGTCTGGTTAATATGCCTTATAGGTTTTGATAATCAATAGGATGAATTGATGCGTTAGGAATCTCGAATTAGGAATTTCTAGGCTATGCCCTAATGATATGATCCGACGTAAAAACCTCAATTGGAATTAATAAGAATGGTTAATATGTGTAGGTTGATTGTGGATTAATTAGGGTGTAATTACATTGTTAATTAGATCGAAAACACATAATAATTATTGTTTTTGTTGTACTATATTGGTGATAGGGGTGGGAATTGCAAATAGTGAGAACAAAGCGATTTTTAGTGAAAAAGCAGCACATGGATCGACACATGCTGTTATGCATCGATACAAGTAGCAAAACGTGTGAAAACCAGAAGCTGGAATAAGGCTTGTATCGATACAAAATCGTATGCATTGATTCATGTGGCAATTTTAGAAGCTTTGCATCGATGCAAAGCGATGTAATACACATACTTGAAGGAAAATAGAAAACATTAATTTTAAAATGTATGCATCGATGCATACGATGCTTGTCGTCGGCAAGCTAGTTTTGTATTGATGCATGAGCTTATCATCGACCAGTGGCGAAATTAAACATATACTTTCTGGAAATTGTTTTGGTCGTATCTTTGTGACCGTAACTCCGATTTAGGCGTAGTTGGTACCGTTGGAAAGCTGGGAACACATACTATCTATTAAAAACATTTTTAAAACCTAGTAACTGAATCTTGATATATTGATATGGCTTTCCGTATGTGGAATCCGTTGTAATTCGTGATTGTTCGTCGTTGACGTTGTATATGCTTGATAGATGTTAATGCCATGAGTTGTGATTAACGTTGTATATGTATGATTATGCTGAGCTGTTTGATGGTGTTAACCGTGTATGGAATAATGTTGTGTTATCATACTCCTTATTTGAATGTTGCATGCTTTTGATGTTCATGCATATACATTTTGGTGGAGTTAATTCCCATTGTGTGGAATTTGGCTCGTATTGCCAATAACCGTTCCCGGGTGATTATGGGTGATGAGGCTGGATTCGTGTCCGGGTGATTATGGACGGATCGATGTTGGTGACTTAGTTCACGTTTTGGTACCACATGCATTGAGTTTGCATTGCATATGGGATTATAACATGTTAGGATGGCTTCCAGTGTTATAATTTCATTGATTGTTGTTATATGCATATTAATCTATGTGATTTGTATTTGTGAACTGGAATCTGAATATACTAATGAGGGTGGAATAATGTATTGATTGTTTTATTGTATTAAAGAAACGTATAATGCACTTTAATTGTTGATGAAATCTCACCCTTACTTTGATGATTTCAGATTGAAGTGTTAGCCGCTTAGGAGCTGGTGAAGATAGCCTTGAGCTGTGCTATTTAGATTGTCCGCGTGTCAGTGTCATGCTCTGGTAGTTGTAACACTGGGGAACGATTGTTTTGGAATCATCAAATTGACTTATTTCTTTTATTTTATGTTGGAATGATCATGATTTGAATTTATTCCGGATTTTTATGTTACTTCCGCTGTGTAAAACATATTATTGGATTTTGAATTATATTTTATAAAGTCCTCAGTGAAGCATGACGTTGTTTGATGAGATTTCTGTTTTAAAATAATTGTGGCGCCCTTTCGTTTTATGTTAACTCTTATTTAAATATTAATTAGCGGGATATTTTAGAAGGGGTGTTACACACTTTGATCCAAGTAATGTTGCTTGATTTAGATCGTGGTACTCGAGCTTCTCTTTGACATCGGAATACTTAGAACATATATTTAGAACAATCTCACATAAATAATTAAATATATAAATACACACGAATATTTTGAACAATCTCACTTACGTATCAATCGTTAACTTCATATCCGAATAATTTGTCCACTCACATCTATCGAATTCAAATAATAGACTAGGATCCATAGCAACCAACAACCAGTGACGTCTATAAATTCAAAAAAAAAGTTTAGATGGAAATTTTCTACACAAAAAAATACAAAGATTAAAATGAACGTAGAAAGAAAATCTAACCCTATAGGAATAATATTATACCCCAAGATACAAGCTTTCTATACGGTTGGCCATGAATCTCTCGACTAAGTGCTCTCTTACAGAATTTGGATCGTTAATAATTGTCTGTCCGTTGTGAAACAACCGGCTGAACATTGTAACACCCCTTCTAATTACCCGCGTTTTATAGATATTAATCAGAGTTTTAATCACCAATCAAGAGGCGTCACAATTTAAATCATAAAATTTTTAACCAAAACAGCGTCATGCTTCACTGAAGAATACTCATCAATTAAATCATACACAACATTATGTTTATCAGCGGAAATGAAACATAATTAAATCCCGAATACTTTACTCAACAGTTATTCCAGGATGGTAAATCAACATAATTCCAGAATTATTAAAATATCCATAAAAGGATTCCAAACAATCGTTTTTCCCCAGTGTTACATCTACCAGAGCACGACACTGACACGCGGACAAAGACTCGAATCTAAGACTATCCTCACCAACTCCAAGCAGCTAATCACTTCGGATCTGAAAATGTTAAAGTTTGGGTGAGATTTCAATTCGATATAATATGAGTTATACGTTCTTAGATCCAACAGAATAACCGAATATATTAGTTCGTCAACCAAATACAAACTCATAAGCAATGCAGAGACAAATCACACAATAATCATGTATATAACAAACGATGGCAATTGCAACACTGGAAACCATCCTAACATGTTACAATTCCATATGCAATGCAGACTCTATGCATGTGGTACCAAAACGTGAACCTCGTTCACCCACTGCTCTGTTTACTCGTGGAAAGACAGTGTAATCCATGATTCACCCACAACATCTGGGTCAAGAATCTAGCCTCACTACCTCCAACCAGGTAAGTCTATTGGCTCTGCAAGCTCACTTCCGCACAATGGGAATGAACCAAATCAACAAATGTTTATGCATGCATCATCAAAGCATGCAACATTAATTCTCAGATCACGATATCAACATATATCACATAATGCCAGTTCATCAACGTATCACATTCAATCATAATGAATATCAAGATACACATAATAAGCATTAACCTTTCATCCGTACTTAGGCCGATGGTAATAGTTCCCCGTTGTCATTAACTAATCACTCTTTTCAAAAATCGGGAGCGCGACCATTTTTTAAATAATTTGGCAAAATAACATTTTTCTCTTTTCAAAAGGTAGTACTTTAAATTTAAAATAACGCGAAACGGCACTCGAATCGAATTACGGTTTAGAAAATATGAAGTTTTGAAGTTTTGGAAGTTTTGGAAAAATGCACTTGGAACCAGTTCCTACCTATCAGAACCGGTTCTGAAAATTTATAAAAGCACGTCCTGTTTTTGAATGGGGAACCGGTTCCTACCTATCTGGAACCGTTTCACAGTGCAAAAGTCGATTTTCTAATTTTGACAGGGAACTCGGTTCCTCCCACGAGCCGGTTCTCAAGACCTGCTGTGACATTTACGCTATTTTTGACATTAGGCATTCATTATCATTACCAAACTTCCATATACAATTTGGACATCAGGAACACTATTTTATCATCACTTCACACCATAATAACAACAAACAAGGTAGTTTAATTATCCTATCATTTATTTGACATACTATGATCCAATTTCCAACACCGACACAAAATAGGGTTTGTTCCTATAACTCCTAATCATAAAAGATTCAACTTTCTAACATACCCATTCATTCCTATGGTTCTCAAAACCCATAAAACATATTAACCGATTAAAACCACCTTACCTTGCGATGATTCTCGGTTTCTCTCGGCGTCGGCTTTTCTCTCTTTCCTTTTCTCCAATTCGTATAGTAGCTTTTCTCCAAAAAATATTCTCTTTCTTTTATTTTTCCTTTTTATATTCCTTCTAATACTCCTTCATTTATTCCAAATAAATAAATAATTAAAACTTAGTAATTAGTAGAGTGTTTTACTCATACACCACCATTTACTCTGCACACCTCAATCCTTTCCTCATTAAAAGATCCAATTAATCCAGATAAATTAAATATTTAAGACTTTAATCAATTAAATAATTAATTCTCATTTATTTAATATTTGAATTAAATCGGGGTGTCACAACTCTCCCCCACTAAAAGAGTTTTCGTCCTCGAAAACATACCTCGGACGAAAGTTCGGGATACGAGTCCTTCATCTGACTCTCCAGCTCCCAAGTCACATTGCCTTGTGGTCCTCCCAAGCTACTCGTGCGAGCTATCTCTTTACCTCAATTGCTTCACTTTTCGATCCTCAATTCTTGCAGGCACTGCTTCCACAGTCAAATTATCCCGCACCTGAACATCATCTACCTGAATTTCATGAGACGGATCCGCGATATACCTCCTCAACTGAGATACATGGAAAACATCATGCAAATTTGCAAGTGACGGCGGTAAAGCAATCGTCATAACTTTCCCAACTCTCTGGTAATCAAGCGGACCAATAAAGCGGGTCAACTTCTTTGACTTCAAGCTCGGATACCGATCATCGGGTAACTCTCATAAACACGTGGTCTCCTTCATCAAACTCAAGATCTTTCCTCCTCTTATCGTGATAACTCTTCTGACGACTCTGAGAAGTCCTCATCTTCTCCTGAATCATCTTAATCTTCTCTGAAGTTTGTTGAACAATCTCTGGTCCAATCACAGCACTTTCTCCAGATTCGTACCAACACAACGGTGTCCGACATCTCCTACCATACAATGCCTCAAACGGAGCCATACCAATGCTCGAATGAAAACTATTGTTGTAGGTAAACTCTATCAATGACAAATAGCTATCCCAAGCTCCACCTTTCTCTAACACACAAGCTCTCAACAAATCCTCTAACGACTGAATCTTCCTCTCCGTCTGACCATCTGTCTGTGGATGATATGCAGAACTCAATCGTAACTTAGTACCCAGAGCTTCCTGCAATCCTGTCCAGAACTTAGAAGTAAACCTCGGATCTCTATCCGACACAATGCTAGACGGAATACCATGCAAACTTACCACTCTCTCAACATACAATTCTGCCAACCTCTCCATCGGATAATCCATTCTTATCGGAATAAAGTGAGCAGACTTCGTCAATCGATCGACAATCACCCAGATAGAATCACAGTTCTTCACGGTTCTAGGCAAACCCGACACAAAATCCATAGAAATGCCATCCCATTTCCATTCCGGAACGAATAACGGTTCCATCGATCCGACGGCCGATGCTCAACCTTCGATTTCTGACAAACCAAACACGCATACACAAACTCAACAATTTCCTTCTTCATTCCGGCCACCAAAATAACTTCTTCAAGTCATGGTACATCTTAGTAGCACCAGGATGAATACTCAATCCACTACGGTGTCCTTCCTCCAAGATACTCTTTCTGATCTCAGCAACATCCGGGACACACACTCTATCGCCAAATCTCATAACACCATTCTCGTCAATCCGGAACTCACCTCCTTGACCTTGGTTAATCAATGTCAGCTTGTCCACTAAACCAACATCAGACTTACATCCATTCGAGATCTCTTCAAAATACCACTAGTCGACTTCAACATGCCCAACTTCACACTATTGAAGTAGTTTCACAAACCAAACTTAAATCTACGAATTGCTCAACTAAATCCAATTCACGAACCATTAACATCGACATATGCAAGGACTTCCTGCTTAACGCATCTGCCACGACGTTTGCCTTACCAGGTGTGATACGGTGAACTGACTTTGTAGGATTTTTTGTATCCAAATGTGCGGATAGCAAGAGTCGCCACCGACTTTTATTTTTATCCAATTAAGGGAAGGTAAAAGTAAGAGAAAAGACCTTCGTTAGATTACGAGTTCGGGAGAATGGTTATGAAAAGGGAAAGTATTAGCACCCCTTTCCATCCGTAGTTATCTACGGGCTCTTAGTTGCTCTAGATCACTTTTTTAAAATTGCTTTTTGTGTGTTTGACAAAATGTTTTTAAAAATGGCATTTCGCTTTGACTTTGTAATGACTCATGTAGGAGTGTATACAAAGTGTTCGGAAAAGTTTTTGTTTTGAAAAGAATTTGAACTTCGAAAAAGAGTGTGTGGTGCGAAAAGCATTTGGTTTAGAGCAAGCAACTAAAAGACTTATTACCCACTCAGAATTGGTCGTTTTCGTACTTCTACGTTCCTTTAGAATAGCGCTAGTCGTACCATTAGTTAGTAGGTAGCTCCATTCGTTGGATGTAAGCGGGACATTCGAAGGGACATCGGATGGTCATAGAAAGCAACTTGTAGGGAGTATCCTAGCACATTCGAAGGGACGATCATCATTTTTCGTAGGCGATAATCGAGGGTCAAGATCATGTATTCGGAGGCGACATCGTGGGTCTTATGATCTTTGTATCGAAGGGACTATGATGATTTGTTTGGAAGGCAACGGTGCTAGAATACCTCTACGTTCGAGGGACTTGACCATTTTGAATCGAAAGGCATCGAGAGAGAATTACCCTAAGGGGTGCGTGTGTGAAAGAAGTGTGTTGATTTCAGAATATGTTATCTTGAGAATTAGTGGGCTATGTTCAATTTTAGTCTTGCCATACCGCTAATTACTAGCAATTTATAAGGTGCGGAAATTAAAATGCGGAATGTAAAGGCGGAAATGTAAATGTCTCGCTATTACAAGGCTTTGGGCGGATACATAATTTAAAATCGGAAAATAAAATCCTAAATTAAACTATTACATCCCATATCTGATTACATTATTGGAAAAATAAGATAAAAATGGAAGAATAAATCTGAATCGGATTAACTGTGAAACAAGCGAGAAATCGGAAAATATAAGAAATCGAAATAAGGAAAATGCTAGAAAAATATGACGTGCTGGAAATAAGATAAATAAGTTAAAATAATTTTTTGGGATTTTTTAGATGTAATTTAATAATTTAAAATGAATTAAAAGTGATTTAAATGCAAAATTATGAATAAAAATAAATATGCATGCAAAATTATATTTTTTAATTTTATAAATTAAATAAAGGTTTTCAGAAAATAAATGCAAAAAGAAAAATAATTTTTGATGGTTTTTTAATGCAGAATAAAATTATGAAAAGAATTGAAATAAAATGCAAAATATTAAAATAAAATAGAAAATAGAAAATATGTTTGCAAACTTGTAAAAGTAAAAGTGAGCGAGGAGGATGGAGACACTAGCTTCAAACTTTGAAAACCCACTCTCTTGCCATCGAACCAACGCACTCTTTTTTGAAAGCGGATTGAATGGAATTTACACGTCGCTCTCCGCCTTCATCCTTTCGCAAGCTTCGTCTTCAACCTTTTGAAAATTTGAAAATCTGCGTCGGCCATGGTTCGATAAAGTTCTAGCAAACATCAAAAGCACACATAATATAAATAAAATCCAAGACCATGGTTCACTCGGGACATCATTCGAATTCATGGTGCTAGTCTCATGGTCTAATTTTTCCGTTTAGCAAAGCCCTAATTCAAGGTTACAAACCCTAGCTATGGCATATCGAGCTCAGGCTATGGAAATGCAATCAAACAACCCGAACGCTTGCAAACTTATCACGATCATAAAAACAACAACAAATCGTGTTAATAATGCATGAATGTTAGAAATCGAATTTGGAAAAAGTTTGACAAACGAATTCGATTTTTGGATTCTTGATGTTTTTGAATGATATAAAGTCTGGATCGACTCTAAAGACCTCAAGGAAGGCAATGGACACCTCAAATCGGTGTGATGGATGGAACTAGGATTGCCAATAGCTTCAAGAACACGGTTTTCGGTTTGAGAATAGGGTTTCAAGGCAATTTTTTCGTCCTCTTGTGATTGGTATGCATCGGTATATATCTTTGGATGGATTTGGGATCATAATTGGCAAGAATCAATCACCATTCAATGATAATCAAATTTGATTTTCATGAAAATCAAATTTTCAAAATTACTCAATTCAATCAATCTTGCCTTTTTGATCCAATTTGAAATTGCTGGCTTTTAATGGATTGCTTGGGTCTTAAGAGAATAAAATCAATCTTTCAATTAATTTTGATTTTATAATTTATTTTAAATTTAATTTGCATTTAAATGAATAAATTACAAATTAAATAGAAAAATAAATCAAAAATTCGTGGCATTGGGCTTGGATATTCCTAATTGCATGAGGAATAAGTTAGGATGAAGAAAAAGTAGGCCCATTTGCAAAGATTTGATTTTTGAAATATCTCTCTTTGTGCATTCTTTCAAAATTGCCCAACTTGTGAATGGTGTAACTTGCTCAATTTTCCACATTTTGAGTGTTCTTGGACTTTTGGAAAGCTCTAAGAGTCCTCTAACCAACCTTTTCGGTCTCATCTCAATTGGAGTTGCCATGCTCAATATATCTTCAAAGCAAAAGTTGACTTTTGTTGACTTTGAAAATGACTGTAATGTTTTGAGCTATACCTCTCAAATGAAGCATTTTTGGACATTCTTGTGAGACATGAAGTTGTAGAAATTGAATTTCCTTCAAAACAAGAGGTGGTGGAAAAATTTCTAAGAAAGTATGAGAAAGTTATGATCGGTCAAAGTTCGATTGACTTTTCACCTAGAAACCACAATTTAGAAAGTTTGACTTTTGAGCAAATCTTGAGTTTTCTTGATGAATCATGATCAACCCTTGATCAAATGATGAATGTAACTTCAAAATGAGGATGTTGACCAAAAATTATGAAGTTTGACTATGTTGACCAGTTGACTTTTGTCAATCTGTGATTTTCAACCATCGAGCAATTATGCGAAACTCGACTTGTGAAGCTTGAAACTTGACATGGAGAACCTTTGAAGCATATGAGGAGGCATGAAGGTCATTGGAGATGTTGGAAGTCCATCTTGACTTGAGAAATACCAAACCCTAATTTGGGTTGATTGTCTAAGAGAGAGTTTGTCTGATCAACTCTTGAGGAATCCTTGAGCATAGATGTATGAAATCTCTTGAGTAGATGGAGGGAAAATTTTGGGGTATGACGCCAGGATGGTAATTCAAACCAAAATCATAATCCTTAAGATATTCTAACCATCTTCTCTGCCTCATATTCAACTCTTTCTGATCAAAGAGATACTTCAGGCTCTTATGATCACTGAACACCTCAAACCGTGAACCATACAGATAATGCCTCCACAATTTCAACACAAACACAACGGCCGCCAACTCTAAATCATGGTCGGGTAATTCCTCTCATGAGTCTTTAACTGTCTAGAAGCATAAGCCACAACCTTCCTATCTTGCATCAAACACCTCCTAAACCCATCAAAGACGCATCACAATACACCACAAAAGATTCTTCTGGATTCGGCAAAATTAAAATCGGAGCACTAGTCAACCTCCTCTTCAATTCTTGGAATCCTTCTTCACAATCTATATCCCAAACAAATGCTTGGCCTTTTCTCGTCAACTTAGTCAATGGTAACTTGAAAATCCCTCAATGAACTTTCGGTAGTAACCTGCAAGACCAAGAAAACTACGAACCTCTGAAGCATTCTTCGGCGCTTCCCACTGAGATACCGCTTCTACTTTGGTAGGGTCAACAGCAATACCATCCTTGGATATCACATGACCAAGGAAACTCACTTAACTTAACGAACTCACACTTCGACAATTTCGCATAAAGTTTCTTTTCCTTCAACAATTCCAACACAGTTCTCAAATGATTTGCATGCTCCTCTTCATCCCTTGAGTAGATCAAAATATCGTCAATAAACACCACCACAAACTTGTCAAGATACGGATGAAATATCCTGTTCATGTACTCCATAAACACACCAGGTGCATTAGTAACTCCAAATGGCATAACAGAATATTCATAATGCCCATACCTCGTTACGAGCAGGTCTTACGAATATCTTACGCCTTAGCGAATCGATGATACCGGACCTCGGATCAATCTTGCTAAACACACAAGCTCCAACCAACTGATCCATTAAGTCATCAATCCTCGGTAATGGATACCGATTCTTGATCGTCACTTTATTCAATTGCCTGTAGTCAACACACAGTCTCATCGTACCTTCCTTCTTCTTAACCAACAACATTGGCGCACGGTGAAACACTAGGCGAATAAATTTCTTCTCCAATAACTCTTCCAACTGTTTCTTGATTCGGACAACTCGAGATGCCGACATGCGATAAGGCGCCATCGACCGGATGGTTCGAGAATCAATTCTATAGTGAACTCCACTTCTCTCTCGGTGGTAACTCATTAACATCTTAGGAAACACCTCAAATTCATTCACAACTAACTCTCCACTTTTAGCCTTTCCTTTCACTTAGTCAAAGAACATAACATGAACACCACGACACCCTCTCGGCAGTGAATTCATCTGGCGACATGATCGCATCTTGACTTTAGCTATTTAGGAAATATAGTCTTCTCAAAACAATTGATATGAACACGGTTGAAGACCAACCGTTCATTCAAGGATAATATCCAGTTGTTCTAACGGTAGGCACACTAGATCCATACAAATCCTCTATCGAAAATAACGATATGACAATTCCTACACACATAAGTACTCACTTTGAACCCGACGCAGGAGTGTCAATGACCATACTTCCATCCAAACTAGAAATTTCTAGATTCAATCTCTTAGCACAGTCCAAAGAAATAAAAGAATGTGTCGCTCCAGTATCAATAATTGCTATTAAAGGTATGCCATTAATAAAACATGTACCTTTAATCAACCGATCATCAGGCTTAACATCTGACCCTGACAAAGCGAACACCTTTCCACCGGCTTGCTCTTTCTTTGGTTTAGTACACTGCGGACGAGTGTGTCCTTCTTCACCACAGTTGTAACATGTTATCTTTCTGGATCTACACCCAGCAGCTAAATGACCAAACCTTCCACAGTTGTTACACTTCCTCGCCTCATTCTTGCATTCAGGAGCTCGGTGACCCAATTCACCACATCTGTAACACTTTACGGAAGAACCCGAAGAACCAGAGTCTCCCCCACTAGGCTTCTTCCAACCTCCAGATTTCTGACTATTCCTATCATAAGGCTTACCACGATCCATCTGTCTCTTACCCTTACGGTCAGCATAACTCTGAGCATTTGCCTTAGTACTAGTAAGATCTTCCTCCAGAATCCTACTACAGTCAACCAAATCAGGAAACCTTCTAATACGTTGATACCTGATACCTTGCTTGATCTCATCTCGCAGACCATTCTCAAACTTGATACATTTGGAAAATTCTCCATCTGCATCGTTAGGATAATTAGCATAATACTTTGCTAACTCAGTGAACTTGGTCGCATACTCACTCACAGACTTGTTGCCCTGCTTGAGCTCCAAAAATTCAATTTCTTTCTTTCCCCGAATGTCTTCAGGAAAATACCTTCTCAGAAAAGCTCTCCTGAACACAGCCCAAGTCAATGCAATCCCGTCTTCTTCCAATTCAGTCCTGGTAGCAACCCACGGTCATCGACTTCTCTGCCAACATATGAGTACCATATCTCACCTTGACCCCTCGGCACAATCAATCACTCAGAAGATTCTCGATCTCTTTCGGCCACCGAGCACCCTCAGGATCATGTGCACCTTTAATCAACGGAGGATTATTTCTTTGAAAATTCCCCAATTGTCATCGGCACAATCGCGACTCCTGCTGATTCCCTCGAGCACTCCATTAACATTCCCAAAGCCTCGGCAATAGCGTCATTATTCCTTCCGTTACCTCTTCCGACCATTGCTCTTAACATTACAAAACAATCTACATGACACAAGTATCGGCGATTATTACTTACACTAGTCGCATACTAAAAGAATAACGACACTAAGACAAGACCGACTATGCTCGATACCACTATTGTAACACCCCTAATTACCGCGTTTTATAGATGTTAATCGAGTTTTAATCACCAATCAAGGCGTCACAATTTAAATCATAAAATTTTAACCAAAGCAGCGTCATGCTTCTTTGAAGAATACTCATCAATTAAATCATACACAACATTATGTTTATCGGTGAAATGAAACATAATTAAATCCGAATACTTTACTCAGCAGTTATTCGGGATGGTAAATCAACATAATTCGAATTATTAAAATATCCATAAAAGGATTCCAAACAATCGTTTTCCCAGTGTTACATCTACGAGCACGACAACGACACGCGGACAAAGACTCGAATCTAAGACTATCCTCACCAACTCAAGCGGCTAATCACCGGATGCGAAAATGTTAAAGTAAGGGTGAGATTTCAATTCGATATAATATGAGTTATACGTTCTTAGATCCAACAGAATAACCGAATATATTAGTTCGTCAACCAAATACAAACTCATAAGCAATGCAGAGACAAATCACACAATAATCATGTATATAACAAACGATGGCAATTGCAACACTGGAAACCATCCTAACATGTTACAATTCCATATGCAATGCGGACTCTATGCATGTGGTACCAAAGCGTGAACCTCGTTCACCTGCTCCATTTACTCGTGGAAGGCGATTGTAATCCATGATTCGCCCACAACATCTGGGTCAAGAATCTAGCCTCACTACCTCCAACCAGGTAAGTCTATTGGCTCTGCAAGCTCACTTCCGCACAATGGGAATGAACCAAATCAACAAATGTTTATGCATGCATCATTAAAGCATGCAACATTAATTCTCAGATCACGATATCAACATATATCACATAATGCCAGTTCATCAACGTATCACATTCAATCATAATGAATATCAAGATACACATAATAAGCATTAACCTTTCATCCGGTACTTAGACCGATGGTAATAGTTCCCCGTTGTCATTAACTAATCACTCTTTTCAAAAATCGGGAGCGCGACCATTTTTAAAATAATTTGGCAAAATAACATTTTCTCTTTTCAAAGGTAGTACTTTAAATTTAAGAAATAACGGCACTTTCGAATCGAATTACGGTTTAGAAAATATGAAGTTTTGAAGTTTTGGAAGTTTTGGAAAAATGCACTTGGAACCAGTTCCTACCTATCGAGAACCGGTTCTGAAAATTTATAAAAGCACGTCCTGTTTTTGAATGGGGAACAGTTCCTACCTATCAGGAACCGGTTCACGAGTCTAAAGTCGATTTTCTAATTTTGACCTGGGAACTCGGTTCCTCCCCGAGGCAGGTTCCCAAGACCTGCAACAACATTTACTATTTTTGTGACATTAGGCATTCATTATCATTACCAAACTTCCATATACGAATTTGGACATCAGAACACTATTTTATCATCACTTCACACCATTATAACAACAAACAAGGTAGTTTAATTATCCTATCATTTATTTGACATACTATGATCAATTTCCAACACCGACACAAAATAGGGTTTGTTCCTATAACTCCTAATCATAAAAGATTCAACTTTCTAACATACCCATTCATTCCTATGGTTCCCAAAACCCATAAAACATATTAACCGATTAAAACCACCCCTTACCTTGCGATGATTCTCCGGTTTCTCTCGGCGTCGGCTTTTCCTCTCTTTTCCTTTTCTCCAATTCTACGTATAGTAGCTTTTCTCCAAAAACCTTCTCTTTCTTTTATTTTCCTTTTATATTCCTTCTAATACTCCTTCATTTATTCCAAATAAATAAATAATTAAAACTTAGTAATTAGTAGAGTGTTTTACTCATACACCCACCATTTACTCTGCACACCTCCAATCCTTTCCTCATTAAAAGATCCAATTAATCCAGATAAATTAAATATTTAAGACTTTAATCAATTAAATAATTAATTCTCATTTATTTAATATTTGAATTAAATCGGGGTGTCACAAACATCATCGTATAATGTGTTATACTTTGGTATTTGCACATTAAATTGTCTTTATCAAGTTCCTTGAATAATAAAAAAATAATAAACAAATCATACGCATTGCATGTCATGCATCATGACACACATATTCTTGCATTTGCATACTTCCCAGGTGTCTTATCTGTTTCTCTGCTTCGTTCAGTCTTCAAGTTGTTGCATCGGTATAACACTCGAGCCAACTCCGAGAAGAAGATGGAAAATCTAGAGCAAGAGAATCACGAGTTTTGTGAAGAGGTTATCTCCCTGAGGACCGGTATGGCCAATCTGACTGCTATCGTGGAACAGTTGGTGGCTGCTCAGAATCAGCCACTACCTCCTCTGACTTCTCCTTGTATCATTCCACTTCAACAGACAACTGTTATAATCAACCCCCGCACAATTCTAGTCTGTATCATCTCAGCGCACGCGAATCATGTTGCTTCCTTATCGACTCAATAATAAAAGTGGCAAGAGTCCCCTATTCTGACTCTGCATGCCTTCTCTTGGAGTTCGCATTTATTGCTTTGATACATGCACTCATATGCTCTTCACACTTGATAATTCATATCATGTTGTGATACCTTTCTAGGGAATCGAATGGTTGGCTTCAAGTTGACTCTGGTATGCTCGTTACCGTCGCAAGCTATGGGACTTCCTTCTTCTCCTGTGCATGTGTGAATCATTTGTTTGTGCATTGCATTATGTGTGTGCTTCTGCCAAAGCACTTGTTTTCTTAATCCCTTTGCATCCCTTGGTCATTCAACCAAGGTGGATGTTAGGATAGTTTCCCCTAGGTTTTCTCGGTCAGGATAGTCTTTGAGCTTAGACTTTTTAACCTCAACCATAGGGCTACCTTTGCATGATAACATTAAGGTAGAATTAGTTAGTCTCCCTTTGTTTGTTTTTTAGTTTCTTTTGCATCCTTGCATGTAGTAAAACTAAAACTTGTTTTTCTTTTCTTTTGAAAATTAAAACACTTAATAATGGTTCAAAACTCCTTTTCAAAGGTAAAAGCAACCAACCTCACTTCAAACCTTTTTGTCTTCGGACTTCTTCTTTTGTTTAAAAACCTTTTCAAAGGGGGGTTCCCTTTAAAGTCCAAACAAGTTTCTAAGTGTGCGAGTGGCGGAGCATAAGACTTCTTATAGATTCAATGCTAAGCACGAGTTGCAATTATGAGGATGCAGAATCGAACTTCCAATAAAAACAATTACAATCTACCAAGACATGTGAGCTGTGACACCCCGATTTAATTCAAAAATTAAATAAATAGGAATTTAATTATTTATTTAATTAAAGTCTTAAGTATTTATATTTTTAGATTTAATTGGATTAACTGAAGAAAGAAGGTTAGTGGTGTGCAGAGTAAATAGTGGGTGTGAGGAGTAAATCACTCTACTTTTACTAATTATTAATTATGTGTTTTATATGGAAATAATAAAGGAGTATTAAAAGGAATATAAAAAGGAAAAGAAGGAAAAAGGAGTCTTTTGGGAAAAAGCTATTTCACGTGGGGTGGAGAAGAGAAGAGAAGAGAGGAAAAAGCCGCGAAGATCATCGCGAGTAAGGGTGATTTCATTCGGTTTTAATGCCTTATGGGTTTTGGGAATCAACCGAGTAATCGGGTATGTTAGGAAAATTGATTATAGGTTTGTAGGATGAAACCCTATTTTGTGTCGGATTATAGAATTAAGATCATTAGTGTGTCGAATAAATAATAGGAATGATGAAACTATGATATGTAATGTTGTAATGATGTATAATGGTCGTATGTTGGTGTTCCCAAAGTTATAATTCGTATAGGAATGATTGGGAATGGTTTGAAATGCATAAATGCTGTCAAATAGCAGAATTTTGGTTCTGCAGGTCGTGGGAACCGTTCCTGTGGAAGGAACCGGTTCCCGATGTTAATTTTCAAAGCGGAGAATTTTGCACTCGGGAACCGGTTCTGTATGTCGAATCGGGTTCCCATACAAATTCCAGAAGCGTGATTTTCAGACTTCACAGGAACCGGTTCCTGTATATGTAGGAACCGGGTTCCATGTGTAATTTTTCAAAAATACTTAAACTTCAAAAATTCATATTTTCTAAACCGTAACTCCGATTCGAGTGTCGTTTTCGGAATTATTTCTTAAATTTAAAATACTATCTTTTAAAAAGGAAAAATATTATTTTGCTAAAATTATTTTAAAAAGAGTCGAGCTTCTGATTTTGAAAAGTGTGGATAGTTAAGGATGATGGGAAATGATTATAATGGTCTGAGTTATCGGATGAGAACTAATGCGTACAATATTGTATTTTGATATTCATTATGATTGAATATGATACATTGGTAATTGGAAGTAAGTGAGTTATGTTGAGATCATCATCTGTGAATTGGTTTAGATTGTTCTGACAGGGCGAACGAAGGTTGACGCTTATGTGTTGGTTTCCTTGTTGTCTATTCATGATTGTATTGATATCATGTGTTGTTGTTGATGTTGTGTATTCATGATGGTTGTTGATCTCAGTTGTTATTGTTGTATATACTGGTGTTAGTCTTACTAATTGAAGAGTAAGCGTTTGCATATTTATGCTTTGTGATAATTATTTCATGATTATGTTGTTATCATGCGATATTCGTTGATGTTGGCATTATGTGGAATTATGTTGTGATCATAATCCGTTGAATTGATGTTGCATGCTTTTATGGTGCATGCATAAGAATTTGTTATTGGTTAATTCCTATTGTGTGGAGGTGAACTGGCAGAGCCAATAGACTTACCTGGTTCAGAGGTAGTGAGGCTAGATTCTTGACCCAGTGTTATGGGCGAATCATGGATTCTTGACTCAGTGTTCTGGGCGAATCATGGATTTCCGCTGTCTTTCCACATGTAAATGGAGCAGTGGGTGAACTCGGTTCACGTTTTGGTACCACATGCATAGAGTCTGCATTGCATATGGGATTGTAACATGCTAGGATGGTTTCCAGTGTTGCAATTTCCATTGTTTGTTATATTACATGTTCAGTGTGTGAGATGCCTTTGTGAATTGACTACGAATATGTGTTTGGATAATGGATTAATGTATTCAATTATTCTGTTGTATTTAAAAACGTATAATGCATTTTATATTGGATAGAAATCTCACCCTCACTTTGATGATTTCATATTCGAAGTGATTAGCTGCTTGGAATTGGTGAGGATAGCCCTAGAGTTGAGTCAGTTAGTTAATCCGTGTGTCAGTGTCGTGCTCTGGTAGATGTAACACTGGGGAAACGGTTGTTTTGAAATCCTTTAATGGATATCCTTAATGGTTTTGAATTATGTTTCGATTTATTATCCTGGAATAACTATGAATGATGTATTCGGGATTTGTTATGTTTCATTTCCGCTGTTAAACATAACTTTAAGTCTGTTTTATTTAATGATTTATCCTTCAGTGAAAGCATGACAATTGTGTTGATTGATTTGAATTATTTAAATTGTGACGCCTCTTGAATTGTAATTAAAAACTCTGATTATTATTTATAAAAATGCGGGTAATTAGAAGGGGTGTTACAATAGTGGTATCAGAGCATAGTCGGTCTTGTCTTAATGTCGTTATCCCTTTGTATGCGACAAGTGTGTACAACACTGTCGGTACTTGTTACTTTTCTGATCGATTATTGCAGGAGTAGTGTGAAACTAAGTGGGGGATAAGAGATGCTTCCCGGATAGGTTCCGATTGCAAGTCGTTGGTATGAGGTACTGCTTGAGAAGACAGTACCAGAGTGGTTGGAGTTGTTGGAATCGTTTGGACGTGAGTCATAGTTGGAAGTGCAAAGAGGCAAGTACGATTCTGAGAACAGGAAGTGTTGGTAATGATGGTTTATACTCCAGTATGATTATCGGATGTCTATCGACAAATTGAGGACTTGATCACCCTTAATCTCTTGTTGATAGTAGACGGAATCGTATTGGATGGTATACAATTGTCTTACTATCTAAATGGGGCATAAAGTGATGAATATGAATGAAGTGTGATAAAAGCTTGTGAACCATATGAGTGGGCGAAGACTCTAATAAGGACAATGAATTAAGATGGATGATCAGATGTTAAGCCAGATGATAGGTTGATTAAAGGTACATGTTTTATTAATGGCATACCTTTAATTGCAATTATTGATACTGGAGCGACGCATTCTTTTATTGCTTTGGATTGTGCTAAACGATTGAATTTGGAAATTTCTAATTTGGATGGAAGTATGGTTATTGACACTCCTGCCTCGGGTTCAGTGACTACTTCGTATGTTTGTAGGAATTGTCCTATTGTTATTTTCGATAGAGGTTTCGGTATGGATTTAGTGTGCCTACCTTTAGAACAACTTGATATTATCCTTGGAATGAACTGGTTGGTCTTCAACCAGGTTCATATCAATTGTTTTGAGAAGACGGTCATATTCCCTGGAGAAGTTAAAGTTGATGACGTGACGTTGTCAGTTAAGCAGATGAATTCAGCTGTTAGAGAGGGTGTTGTAGTGTTTATGTTATATTCTTCGACGGAGGTGAAAGGAAAAGCTAAGAGTGGTGAATTACCTGTTGTGAATGAATTCCCAGAAGTGTTCCCGGAAGATGTTAGTGAGCTACCACCTGAGAGAGAAGTGGAGTTTACTATAGATTTGATTCCTGGAACTAGACCGGTGTCGATGGCGCCTCATCGCATGTCGACATCTGAGTTATCAGAGTTGAAGAAGCAGTTGGAAGAGTTACTTGAGAAGAAGTTTATTCGTCCAAGTGTTTCGCCGTGGGGTGCTCCTGTGTTGTTGGTTAAGAAAAAGGAAGGAACGATGAGACTGTGTGTTGACTACAGGCAGTTGAATAAAGTGACAATCAAGAATCGGTATCCATTGCTGAGGATTGATGATTTGATGGATCAGTTAGTTGGAGCCTGCGTATTTAGTAACATTGATCTGAGGTCTGGATATCATCAGATTCGTGTTAAGGCGGGAGATATTCAGAAGACTGCATTTAGAACGAGGTATGGGCATTATGAATATTCGGTTATGCCATTTGGAGTTACTAATGAACCTGGTGTTTTTATGGAGTATATGAACAGGATATTCCATCCGTATCTTGACAAGTTTGTGGTGGTATTTATTGACGACATTTTGATCTATTCAAAGAATGATGAGGAGCATGCCAAGCATCTTAGGATTGTATTGGAATTATTAAAGGAGAAGAAACTTTATGCGAAGTTATCGAAATGCGAGTTCTGGTTAAGCGAAGTGAGTTTCCTTGGTCACGTGATTTCCAAGAATGGTATTGTTGTTGATCCTACGAAAGTAGAAGCGGTATCTCAGTGGGAAGCGCCAAAGAATGCTTCAGAGATCCGTAGTTTTCTTGGTCTTGCGGGTTACTACAGGAAATTCATTGAGGGATTTTCGAAGCTAGCTTTACCATTGACTAAGCTGACTAGAAAAGGTCAAGCATTTGTTTGGGATATAGATTGTGAGGAAGGATTCCAAGAGTTGAAGGGGAGGTTGACTAGTGCTCCGATTTTAATCTTGCCCGAATCCGGCAGAATCTTTTCGTGGTGTATTGCGATGCGTCCTTGATGGGTTTAGGAGGTGTTTTAATGCAAGATAGGCAGGTTGTGGCTTATGCTTCAAGACAGTTGAAGATTCATGAAAGGAATTATCCGACTCATGATTTGGAGTTGGCAACTGTTGTGTTTGTTTTAAAACTGTGGAGGCATTATCTATATGGTTCACGGTTTGAAGTGTCCAGTGATCACCAGAGTCTGAAGTATCTTTTTGACCAGAAAGAGTTGAATATGAGGCAGAGAAGGTGGTTAGAATTTCTCAAGGATTATGATTTCAGTTTGAATTACCATCCTGGTAAGGCAAACGTTGTGGCAGACGCGTTAAGCAGGAAGTCCTTGTACATGTCGATGTTAATGGTTCGTGAATTGGATTTAGTGGAACAATTCAGAGACTTAAGTTTAGTACGTGAAACTACTCCGAATAGTGTGAAGCTGGGTATGTTGAAGTTGACTAGTGGTATTTTGGAAGAGATTCGAAATGGACAGAAATCTGATGTTGGTTTGGTGGATAAGCTGACATTGATTAACCAAGGTCAAGGAGGTGAGTTCCGAATTGATGAGAATGGTGTTATGAGATTTGGAGATAGAGTGTGTGTTCCGGATGTTGCTGAGATCAGAAAAAGTATTTTGGAAGAAGGACATCGTAGTGGATTGAGTATTCATCCTGGTGCTACTAAGATGTACCATGACTTGAAGAAGTTATTTTGGTGGCCAGGAATGAAGAAGGAAATCGCCGAGTTTGTGTATGCATGTTTGGTTTGTCAGAAATCAAAGATTGAGCATCAGAAGCCGTCGGGACTGATGGAACCGTTATTCGTTCCGGAATGGAAATGGGATGGCATTTCTATGGATTTTGTGTCTGGTTTGCCTAGAACCGCGAAGAACTGTGATTCTATCTGGGTTATTGTTGATCGATTGACAAAGTCTGCTCACTTTATTCCGATAAGAATGGATTATCCGATGGAGAGGTTGGCAGAATTGTATGTTGAGAAGATTGTAAGTTTGCATGGTATTCCGTCTAGCATTATGTCAGATAGAGACCCGAGGTTTACATCTAAGTTCTGGACAGGATTGCAGGAAGCTCTGGGTACTAAGTTATGATTGAGTTCTGCATATCATCCACAGACAGATGGTCAGACGAAGAGGACGATTCAGTCGTTCGAAGATTTGCTGAGAGCTTGTGTGTTAGAGAAAGGTGGAGCTTGGGATAGTTATCTACCATTGATAGAGTTTACCTACAACAATAGCTTTCATTCGAGCATTGGTATGGCTCCGTTTGAGGCATTGTATGGTAGGAGGTGTCGGACGCCGTTGTGTTGGTACGAATCTGGAGAAAGTGCTGTGATTGGACCAGAGATTGTTCAATAAACTTCAAAAAAGATCAAGATGATTCAGGCGGAGATGAGAGCTTCGAGTCGTCGAGAAAAGTTATCATGATAAGAGGAGGAAAGATCTTGAGTTCGATGAAGGAGATCATGTGTTCATGTGGGTTACGATGGTGGTATTGGTCGAGCTTTGAACTCAAAGTTGACTCCGCATTTTATTAGTCCGTTTCAAATTACCAAGAGAGTTGGGAAAGTTGATTATCAGTTGCTTTACCGCCGCCACTTTTTGCATGATGTTTTCCATGTATCTCGGTTGAGGAGGTACATTGCGGATCCGTTCATGAGATTCAAGTAGATGATGTCAGTGCGAGATAATTTGTTGTTGGGCGATACTGCGAATTGAGGATCGGAAAGTGAAGCAATTACGGGTAAAGAGATAGCAGTGCAGTAGCTTGGGAGGACCGGTGAAGGAAATGTAACTTGGGAGCTGGAGAGTCAGATGAAGGACTTGTATCCTGAACTTTTCGTCTAAGGTATGTTTTCGAGGACGAAAACTCTTTTAGTGGGGGAGAGTTGTGACACCCCGATTTAATTCGAATATTAAATAAATAGGAATTTAATTATTTATTTAATTAAAGTCTTAAGTATTTATATTTTTGGATTTAATTGGATTAACTGAAGAAAGAAGGTTAGTGGTGTGCAGAGTAAATAGTGGGTGTGAGGAGTAAATCACTCTACTTTTACTAATTATTAATTATGTGTTTTATTTGGAAATAATAAAGGAGTATTAAAAGGAATATAAAAAGGAAAAGAAGGAAAAAGAAGTCTTTTTGGGAAAAAGCTATTTCACGTAGAATTGGAGAAGAGAAGAGAAGAGAGGAAAAAGCCGACGCTGAGGAAAGCGAAGATCATCGCGAGGTAAGGGGTGATTTCATTCGGTTTTAATGCCTTATGGGTTTTGGGAATCAACCGGGTAGTCGGGTATGTTAGGAAAATTGATTATAGGTTTGTAGGATGAAACCCTATTTTGTGTCGGATTATAGAATTAAGATCATTAGTGTGTCGAATAAATAATAGGAATGATGAAACTATGATATGTAATGTTGTAATGATATATAATGGTCGTATGTTGGTGTTCCCAAAGTTATAATTCGTATAGGAATGATTGGGAATGGTTTGAAATGCATAAATGCTGTCAAATAGCAGAATTTTGGTTCTGCAGGTCGTGGGAACCGGTTCCCTGTGGGAAGGAACCGGGTTCCCAGTGTTAATTTTTCAAAACTGGGGAATTTTGCACTCAGGAACCGGTTCCTGTATATGTCGGAACCGGGTTCCCATACAAATTCCAGAAGCGTGATTTTCAGACTTCACAGGAACCGGTTCCTGTATATGTAGGAACCGGGTTCCATGTGTAATTTTTCAAAAATACTTAAACTTCAAAAATTCATATTTTCTAAACCGTAACTCCGATTCGAGTGCCGTTTTCGGCATTATTTCTTAAATTTAAAATACTATATTTTAAAAAGGAAAAATATTATTTTGCTAAAATTATTTTAAAAAGAGTCGAGCTTCCGATTTTGAAAAGTGTGGATAGTTAAGGATGATGGGAAATGATTATAATGGTATGAGTTATCGGATGAGAACTAATGCGTACAATGTTGTATTTTGATATTCATTATGATTGAATGTGATACATTGGTGATTGGCAGTAAGTGAGTTATGTTGAGATCATCATCTGTGAATTGGTTTAGATTGTTCTGACAGGGCGAACGAAGGTTGACGCTTATTTGTTGGTTTCCTTGTTGTCTATTCATGATTGTATTGATATCATGTGTTGTTGTCGATGTTGTGTATTCATGATGGTTGTTGATCTCAGTTGTTATTGTTGTATATACTGGTGTTAGTCTTACTAATTGAAGAGTAAGCGTTTGCATATTTATGCTTTGTGATAATTATTTCATGATTATGTTGTTATCATGCGATATTCGTTGATGTTGGCATTATGTGGAATTATGTTGTGATCATAATCCGTTGAATTGATGTTGCATGCTTTTATGGTGCATGCATAAGAATTTGTTATTGGTTAATTCCTATTGTGTGGAGGTGAACTGGCAGAGCCAATAGACTTACCTGGTTCAGAGGTAGTGAGGCTAGATTCTTGACCCAGTGTTATGGGCGAATCATGGATTCTTGACTCAGTGTTCTGGGCGAATCATGGATTTCCGCTGTCTTTCCACATGTAAATGGAGCAGTGGGTGAACTCGGTTCACGTTTTGGTACCACATGCATAGAGTCTGCATTGCATATGGGATTGTAACATGCTAGGATGGTTTCCAGTGTTGCAATTTCCATTGTTTGTTATATTACATGTTCAGTGTGTGAGATGCCTTTGTGAATTGACTACGAATATGTGTTTGGATAATGGATTAATGTATTCAATTATTCTGTTGTATTTAAAAACGTATAATGCATTTTATATTGGATAGAAATCTCACCCTCACTTTGATGATTTCATATTCGAAGTGATTAGCTGCTTGGAATTGGTGAGGATAGCCCTAGAGTTGAGTCAGTTAGTTAATCTGCGTGTCAGTGTCGTGCTCTGGTAGATGTAACACTGGGGAAACGGTTGTTTTGAAATCCTTTAATGGATATCCTTAATGGTTTTGAATTATGTTTCGATTTATTATCCTGGAATAACTATGAATGATGTATTCGGGATTTGTTATGTTTCATTTCCGCTGTTAAACATAACTTTAAGTCTGTTTTATTTAATGATTTATCCTTCAGTGAAAGCATGACAATTGTGTTGATTGATTTGAATTATTTAAATTGTGATGCCTCTTGAATTGTGATTAAAAACTCTGATTATTATTTATAAAAACGCGGGTAATTAGAAGGGGTGTTACATGAGCCGAACTATAGCGCTCTAACTTTCCCATTGCACGAGGGAATATGTAAGCATCTGGTCACGGGTCTGTGATCGAGCAAAAATTTGTAAATACTTCCTTATTTTCCCCGTGTTTTCTTTATTTTTCTTTCTTTCACATGCATTGTAACGATTAAGCAATAGATAGATATAACACACCCATTAGATAGAAAGTAGAAGTGGATACTATAGAGTACTACAGGCGTGTGGGGTGCTAATACCTTCCCCTAGTGTAACAGACTCCCTTACCCGATCTCTTGGTCGTAAGACCATAATTTCTCCCCCTCAGGTTTACTCGATGTTTTCCTTTCCTCTCACGGGATAAGAAACGTTTGATGGCGACTTCATTGATATTCTATCTGATGATGTTCAGTCAGGTAGTTTCACTTTCTCACTCCTTCTTGTGACATCATTCACATTTTCATGACTCTTTTGATTACCTTGTGCTTGTTGAGAGAATTGTTGTGCAATCTGCCACATCTGAACTTCCAAATTTTTTATTACAGTTGTGGTATTCTTGTGATTGCTTCTTGTCTCTTATTGAAATTGAGAGGTGTGGGCAGCCATTTTTTAATGGCTACCTCCCACTCTGCCTTTTGAGGAGCTTGTTGCTGTTGATCTTTCCAGGAAAAATTCAGATGATTCTTCCACCCAGGATTATAGGTGTTAGAATACGGATTATTCTGCTTCAAGAACTTTATCTCCTCAATTTTTCATGGAGTTTCAAGACATTGCACAGTATTGTGTGGTCTACTACAAATATCACAAACAAATTTTTTAACCTGAGCTACCTGTTGAGTATCCATGTTCATAGCTTTGAGCTTTTTCTCCACTTGTGCAACAATTGGCTCTTAAATTTTTATTTGTCTATTCACTTCCAACTTCAAATCAACAACTCCCTATGGTTTTCTTGTAACCCTGTCATACAATTCCAGATGTTCATTTGCAACAATGGCTTCAAGATCTTCTTAATACCAGTGGTTGCTGTAAAGTTGGATGAGCCACTGGCAGTTGTGTCAATAAGATGCTTTGTCTTCATTCTGAGGCCATTCACAAACATTTGCATTTGCTCAGTTTGGTCCATGTTGTGAGTGAGACAAGCTACCAACAACCTCTTGAATCTCTTATAGGCATCACCAAGTGACTCTCCTTCTTTCTGCTTAAAATTCACAATGTCATATCTTTTGCGAATGTAAACAGACACATAAAAGTATTCGTCAAGAAAAGTCTTCTCCATCTCTTCCCAAGTAGAAATACTACCAGCAAGTAGTGAGTAAAACCACTCATGAGCATCTTCAGACAGGCTAAATGGAAATATTCTCAATTTCATTGCTTCATCTGTATGCCCATCAATCTTCAATGTGGTACTCATAGTCAAAAATCTTTACAAGTGTTTGTTGGCATCTTCATTGACCTTTTCGGTGAAATATCTTCTCTCAAGCTTAGTAATTGTGCTTGGGTGCAGTTGAAAATTTGGCACATTCATCAGACGGTTTACAATTGTCAACCTGCCACCTGGTGCATTTGCCCCACCATAATCACCAAGAAGTCTCTCTGGTAGATCTGCAGCCATCATCTCTTCCTCTTCTGACTCTGACTTTGTATGAATTGAATGTTCTTCGTCAGTAGCCAGTCTGGCTAATCGAGCTTGCCTGCGTCTTGCGTGAAAATTCCTTTCGATTTCTGCGTCAAAAATAAATTTAGTTGAGGGTTTTCCTTGCATACAAGGATTAGACACAAATCAGCAAGAATAAACAAAAATATAAAAAATAAAATAACATAAAAGAAAAATTTTAGTTGCAGAGCAACAAAATTTTTATTGAACAAAAATTAAACTCTATACGTTTGCAGTCCCCGTCAACGGCGCCAAAAACTTGATCGAAAAAATAGCAATTGTACTATTTTTGCCAATATAGTAATAGTAGGGAATTTCCCAAGTATCGATCTCGAGGACTGCGATTAACTATAGAGTTTGTTTGTCAGTTCAATTAAAAAAATTATGGTTTCATGATTTTGATACGTATGAACTAAATTGCGAACAAAATTACTAAAGCGTACAGTTGGATAAGACAGATATGAGTAGTATGCTAGGGATAGTGAATGATTCGATCATGCAACGGATCTGATCATGCAACGGATCTGATCATACCTTGCAACAACTGGTTTTAAATATTGACTATCGGTTCTCAAGAGTTATTATTTCTAAGTCCTCAGGTAATAATTCTTTAATCTTTCAACCTAATTACTACGTCCATAGAAAATTATGGTTGACATTAAGCTTTTCAATATCAAGAATATTCTGATTATCAAAGGATATCTCTAGTCCTAGGTAATATCTACTTGAATATATTCTCAAACAAATCATGAACAATAGCTTGTCCGGCTTAATTGTGTCACATACAATCAATTTTCGTTTGTCCGACAGAAAGAGCAATCAAACAGTAAGAGAACAAATCAATATGAAGCAAACCAAATTGTCATTGCAAAAGTATAATCTTATTCATTACAAATTAAAATCAGGGTCACCCTATAACATTAGGGGGTTTAGCTACTCATAGAAATAAAGAAAATCATAGTATTCAGTGTAAACATTACAGATAATGGATGGAAAATAAGTCTTCAATTGCAAAAGCTCATGAAAATCTTGATTCCAAGCATAGATCTGAGTTCTTCAGTCTTCAACCTTGTTCTTTGCTGTAAAAATTCGTCTCCCAAAATTCAACAACCCTTCCAAAATATCATTCTCTACCTTTTATTCATGTTTTTGGGCTTTCAAACCAAAAATCCACAAAATTCACGTCAAGACGCGTCTGGGACTGTGACACGCGTCTAGGGACGTCTTTGGGACTTTGGCACGCGTCTGGGACTCTGAAACGCGTATGGGGGCACGTATGGGCAACAAGGTGTATTTCATGTGCATTTTTCAACTTGATACACGCCTGGGGACGCGTCTGGCTTGTTGGAACATGTTTGGGGACGCGTCTGGCTTGCTGGAACGTGTCTCAGGACGCGTCTGGGAAGACTTGTGTATTTTTTTATGTTTCACACGCGTCTTGGCACACGTTTCGAAAGATCTGTTTTCTTTGCCACTCTACACACATTTGGGCATCCTTATGACTAGTGCTCCACGACTCTTGTTCTATTCTCTCCATTTTTGTCCTGTAAAACACAAAATACCTTTCCCAACAAGATAAAAAAGCATCTGAACCTGAAAAACACTAAAGAGACACAACCAAAGTATAAAATTCAGTAAAATGAAATAAAAAACTTAACACTAGCAAGAAACTCTAAGTAAAATAACTGGTCAATGACTGTGTAGAAACCACTTATCAACTTGAAACAGAAATTAAAGATAGACTGGCTCTGTTTTGGTGATGGCAACAACTGTTACTTTTATGCTTATATCAAAGGTAGAAAGAGTAAAAAAACAGAATCAACTGTATTCTTAGGGAGGATGGGTCGTTGGTGTATAGGCCAGAGGATATTAAGCATGGGGTTCTGTGTTTCTATGGTTCTCTTATGGGTCAATTTAAGAAAAATATCGAGGGTCTCGATATTTCTGCGCTGAGAAATAGGGGTTGCCTTAATCATTTGCAGAGGGAGGCCTTCACTACAACGGTGCCTAATGAAGAGATTTTGCATGGCCTTAAGAACATTGATGTTGCCAAAACTCCTGGTTATGATGGCTTTGGCTCCGGTTTCTTTAAGGATGCTTGGAGTGTTGTGGGTAGAGATGTCATTGTTGTCGTCACTGATTTCTTCTCTAACAACAGGTTACATAAGGGCTTCAATGTGGTTGTTGTTTCCCTCATTCCTAAATCTGCCGATGCTAAAATGGTTAGAGATTATCGCCCCATTTCCTGTTGTAGCACCGTCTATAAGATCATTTCTAAAATTCTGACAACTAGATCGGGAAAAGTCATTTGTAGTATTGTAGATCTCAACCAAGTTGGGTTTATCTTGGGTAAGCATTTGCGCGATCATGTGCTTTTGGCATTTGAGCGACTTAAGGGGTATGATCAAAAGAGTAGAACCCCGAGGTGTATGATGCAAGTTGACATTCCAAAGGCCTATGATATGGTTCATTAACATGCTTTAGAGATAATCTTGTACGAGTATGGCATCCCGAAAGCGTTCACTAATTGGATCATGCTATTGTGAAATATGTTACTTACCGGTTCAACATCAATGAGAATATTTCGAAAGAGATGCAAGCGAGAAGAGGTATTAGGCATGGGGATCTCATCTCCCCCTTTCTTTTTGTTCTTGTTATGGAATACTATAATCGGATTCTTAAGCGGTTGGGGAGGCAGTCTGGTTTTAACTTCCATGCGAGATGTGAGAAGCTCCAAATCACAAATTTATGTTTTGCAGATGATCTTCTACTGCTCGCGAGGGGTGACTCTGGTTCCATAGTCCTGCTGATGGAAATTTTCAACAAGTTACTTAGATCTACTGGTTAAAAGTGAACCCTAAAAAATATCAAGTCTTCTTTGGTAGTATGGACAGTAGCAGCAAGGCTAACATTCTTCACATTACTGGCTTTGTTGAAGGTCAGCTTCTGGTTAAATACTAGGGAATTCCATAAACCAGTAGGAGGTTGGCTATTAAGAATTATTTAGTTTTAATTGACAAAGTGGTTAGTAGAATTACACATTGGAGTGCAAGATTATTATCCTATGTTGGGCGTGTTCAACTTATCCAGAGTGTTCTTTTCTCAACTGTGAACTTTTGGATACAAAGCCTCCCTTACCCAAAGCATCATCAAGAGAATTGATAATGTCTAGAAGCTTCTTATGGACCGGCGGTCACGAGATTTTCAAGAAAGCTCATGTTGCCTAGAAGAATGTGTGCAAGCCTAAGGCGATTGGTGGGCTTAATATTATTGACCTCAACTTGTGAAATCAGGTGAATTTGCTTATGCTTCTCTGGAATATATGCAGTAAATCGGATAACATGTGGATCAAATGGATCCATGCATATTATGTTAAAAGTGGTGATGTGCTGAGCATGGATAGTAGGGACAAGTTTTCTTGGATCTTTAAGAAGATTTTAGACCAGAGGAACACCCTTCCTATTGTTCAACAGGTGACTAATGGAAAATTTAGAATGAAGATTGTTTATCTGAACCTGATTGACATGGATAATAAGGTGAGTTGGAGGGGTTTTTTCTGCCGTAATATGGACAGGCCCCATGCCCAATTCATCTTTTGGTTGGCGTGCCAAGGCAGATTGGCCACTAAAGACCGAATGAGAAAGCTTGGGTTCCTCCATGATGATATATGTACTTTCTATTTACAATAGGAGTCACATGACCATCTTTTCTATAGTTGTCTTATTTTAAAAAGTATCAAGATGAAGGTTTTGAATTGGTTGCAAGTTGTGCATGTTCCCGATAATTAGTCTTCGGAGCGTGACTGAATTCTTCGGAAGTGTAATGGAAAAAGTTGGAGGGATGCTTTTTTGAAATGTGTTGTCGCTGAAGCCTTGTATGCTGTGTAGAAATTTCTGAACGATATGATCTTTGATAATAATGTAAATAATAAGTTAGTTGAGGAGAAGATTATTGATGTTATCATTTATAGAATTTCGGATAACAAGAAGCATATAAGCTATATAGCAACTCTCATGATGTGATGTTTATTATCTGAGACTTTGATTTTCTTTGTTGAGTGTGAGTTGTATCGTTTGTGATCGCTGTGTTTTGTCTGTTTTTGAATTAATAAATTCTTTTAGTTAAAAAAAATGAAGAGAATACAAATTTTTGTAAAGGATAAAAAATTATTTTTTATCATTTTTTAAATAAAAAAAGTAGTATCTTTTAAATAGTGGATGATAGTAGTACACATATTAAACCCTTATTTAAATACATTTCACTATTTTATTTTTATTATTTTTTAATGAATAATTCATTTTTCTTTAATATAAAAAAGAGAGGAAAAAAAGTTTCATTTGCAGTCCGAATTTTCAGGTTTTTCATTTCCCCCAACCTTTGCCAAAATCCACCCCAAACACAAAATGACAACCTCTTTCTCTCGCGTGCTTTCCACCGCATCTCTCCTCCGCACCGGATCCGAACACGTAACTCGTTCCATTTCCAACTCAGTGACTCGTCTCCTCTCCTCCACCTCGACTCAGCACCAAAACCCCAACGCCGTTAGCGATCAACCACCGACACCGACATCGACGCCAGAATCTCTTAAACAAGACCAAGAGGAACAACAAGAAGAAGACGACGGCGACGAACTTGATCTGAACAAAGAAACGGGCGAGGTCGGTGGGCCTAAAGGGCCTGAGCCCACAAGGTATGGCGATTGGGAACGCAAAGGTCGCTGTTCTGATTTTAATATTTTTCTTCAATTTACCATTACCATTATGCGATAATATGGTGATAATTTGTGTATTTTTCTCATTCAATATTGCAATAATCACTGCGTTTTCTTTAGGTTTTTTATTGTTATATATGTAACTGGGGTTGAAACAAATCAATTTGTTGCTTGTATGATCTCTAGAAATAAATTAGTGGTTTGTGACTCTTGAGGAATGTTCAACAAATTAGTGATATTGATATGAATTAGCAATGTGTTTACACCACCGGTGTTATTTGAAGCCACGTTACTACCAACTTAACCACTTATTTGTTTGAGATAGCTTTGCCTGCTTTACTTTAATGATCATCTTCTCTATTCAAGTCGTGTTTGTGTAAATGCTGAATAAATATTGGTTGTTTTATAGCATTTCAGCTTGCAATATGCAAGCATGGAGTGAGATTTCTGTCTGGGGTTTTTAGGTTGTGAATTACAATTGAGGGTTTAAGATTCATTAGAAAATTAGAAATGACCAAATACTAGAGTAACTCGGGCTAACGTCTCTATTGTAGAATTATATATTTCACAAGCTCTTGACCACAAAAAAAAAAATTATATTTCACAAGCTGGTGTTTTTTTATTGTGCTTTCTCTTTACTTGTTGTCAATAGTGTGCTATAGCAGAATAGCGTTGCAGTGGTAGGGTTCAGCGCAACACTTATGTCCCGGAGCTACCTCAACGTCCAACAATAGCGGGTGTAGTGGCTGTTATTGCGGTCAAGCATGGCTATCCCAAACGCTATTAGGGTTTATGGGGAAATTTTTCAAGGCATTTTTTCAAACTCTTGTCTTTTTTAGATTATGAATGCCTATTTAGGAGTAAAAATTATGTACTTCATGCTGTTATATTCTTGATCACACGCAATCTTTCTTTATGTTTTTTTTGGTTTAGTTCTGTTTTTTCCCCTAATTTAAGGCTATGTTAAGCGGTTGAAACATGTGTTTAGCCTCAAACACCCGTCTAGTCAAAATTTACAAAGTGTAACTATTCTTTTTCAAGGTGGAAGCTCTTCAAACGTGCATCCAAGCATGGTTGTCAAAATCGGGATCTCATGGTTGTCAAAATCGGGATCTCAATAAAGATCGTTAGGGATCTCAATAAAGATCCCAACAAATAAACAAAATTGTAAAAATAACTACTTGAACGGAAAATTCTCATTAATTTAATCATCAAAAGCAAATATTTTATCCAAAAAATATAATGGTGTGTCCAAATCCCTTCTCCATGATTGTTTTTGAGACCGAATATTTATAAAAATTGTGTAGGGTATGAGAACTCAATTAAGTTTTAGGATACTAGGATACCGGACTGTGTTCAATTAAAAAAAATGGTTAGATATTTGAAATCAAGTATGTGTTCTTTAAAGAGTGTTAATTTGTAAGGTTTGATTCAATCCACCATTGTCAACATTGTTAGATGAATATTCAGTGTGGTGAATGGATTTGTATTCCAAACCTTTCACTTTGTGCGTGTGCCTGTGGTCTATTTGTCATTTTTTGTCTATAGATTAAATTTTTTTTTTATTTGTTATTAAGGTTTAAAAAATGGAAAATTAAAATATTTTGTTTTTACTTAAGTTTAATATTAAATGAAATAAAGTTTAAAATAATTTAATCATTTCAAAATTGTGAACTTATTTTAACATAAAATGAAATTTTGGGGTTAAACAAATAAAACATGGATGAAAGAGGTTGTTCTAGTTCAGTGGCTATGATTCCACCGAAACAAACTTTCATTGCAGACAATCTGCTTCCAGTTGAGACTGTCGTCCATTCTATGAGGTTTTATCATGTCACTCCGGTTATATGTGGCACTTCCAATACTCATATTGCTCTTGTGAAAGTATAAGTAAAATTTTCGGACAAAATACTCGATAGGACAATCTAAAAACTTGGTTCCTAGCAAAAAAAATCGGCCGTATATACAAAAAATTTGATGCACTGGATTTTTTAAAATATCAGGAATGTTTGCTTAGTATCGGACTTTTAAAACATTAGAAAGTTATCGGATATTCTGTCCATGAGTGAAAAATACGATAGTTATAAAATAGTGAAAACTATAAGACTGAGATATTGCCGACACTTTTGTACGGTTGTGATTGCACCGACTGTTTTGTATGGTTCATAATGAATCTAGAGTTTTGAATTTCGAGGGCACCACATGTCTCGCCGTCTTAAGATTTAAGGTGAATGATTTGTTGCCCAACAATGATAACAAAAAGTGAGTAATATTGAGTATTGTGAAGACTTGATTAATACTGATGAAAAGGTGAATTACAAACCTTATTGAGTTGAAGACTGATGAAGATTTGAAAGTTATGTGGATATCATATTACTGTAGGATAACCAAGAGACTGGTCGAGTTTAATGCGACAACTACTAGATTCGTTGATGTCATAATCAAGATGTTGAAACGTTCAAAATCATCTGGTAGTATTTAGATTTTCTTATTGATTATTGTTTTCTAGAGTTATGTTATCACATGTCTAAGTTATGGAACCATTTGTCAAATGTTAAGTTTATGTTCATTATACATTAATGGAAGTGCCAAAATATTACTTAATAAACAATGTTGTGAAAACGTATAACTAATACTACACGCAATATACAAATAATATATTAAAATAATAATGTCCAAATAGGTCCCTCACGGGCTATGTGCTACCTGCAATGACAAACTATAAACCTCGCCATATGGGTTCACCAAACCCATAAGATTATCCATAATAATTGTTATCATCTACATGCGTTGAACGTCATTTGTACCAAGTGGGGTGTTGCGGCGGTAAAGCGACAAGCAAAAAGTGAGATATTTATTTTTATCGGGTGATATATACCGGTTAGGTTATATCGTATCGTATCCACAGAGATTGGTTATTGATTCGTCATTCGACAATTCTATCACTAATGAGTTTGAGATTAAATGGTTGTAAATAAAAGACAAAAAGTAAATGAACAAAAAGAATAAATGATACACAGCTTGTCTGGAACAAATGCACACTACCCGTCATAGACTTAAATCTACCGTCCAGTTATACTCAGTCTACGATACTCATCTGTGTCATCACATACGTCTCACAACCTAAGCTATTTCTAACCCAAATTGAGAATCCTCCCGAATCACCTCGATATCCATCTCTGGCATACCTCGACAACCAGAAGTCAACCGCGCCACTTGTAACGACTATCTCTAGCTCGAAACAACCAACACAGAGGCATTAAGATCAGATACTCTAACTAAATGTCACCTCTAAACCCATTTCTAGCATTCAGAAACTAACAGATAATCATCCAATGTAAGAATCTAAGCAATCTATATCTAGCAAAGCTTAAATCCCTAACATAAAGTAAAAACCTAAGACAATCACCAACACAAATTTGTAAAGCAAACTTTATACAACGTCAAGGGTGACAAATATACATGAGTTCAAGGTAAATATACAAACATAACGAACAAATAGAAATACAAAGAGAAGAAGAGATAAACCACTCATTTACCTTTGGTTTGTCAACACCTATCGAAGAGCAATCAACCTCCAATCATCGTAAGCAAAACCCAATGTTGTTTTCTAAGCTAAACTATCAAAATAAAGGTTGATGGAAATGAGGATCAAAATCCACCCAAAACCATAATCTAAAATGTGAGAAAAATGAAGTTATAAGCGAAACAATCGATCGCGCCGGTAGGCGGCGACATCTTCAAATATTTACATAAGCCGACCTAAGCGGCTCAACGTTGTGAGCCCGCTTAGCGACCTCTAAAACTAAATTTCTCTCGTGAAATAGTGCCAAGCAAGCGGTAGCGCTCAAAATCGCTCAGCGACCTTCAGCGAAATTTTCCAAAATGCACTTTTATTGCGAGAAAAGTGCATCGATGCGTGTCTTCGACACTTTATTTCTCGATGCTCCAACATGCAGAAATACCTACAAAAATACATTAAAACTAATCAAACGGTACACTATCTACACAAATCACATAAAAACGTATTTACAACACAAAGTGGGGTTATTCACCGATTATTAACAAACAAGAACGGATAAGTGCCACAAAATATATATATATATAAAATAACTACATTTTGACACTTATCAACTCTCCCCAACTTGACACATTGTTTGTCCTCAAACAAAGTCAAATAAACCTAAAGAAACAAAAGACGATAATCAAAGAATCACGAATCAACAAGTTTTTAAAACGGAAAAAAAATGTATGGTTCAAACGAAAACGTACACGACAAATACATACTTACCACTATCCTACAACGACAACATATAAACGAAACAAATTCTAAGTACAAAAATCATACAAAACATTCTAAAACAAAACAAGCTCAATCATGAATCACACCTAGCAAAAATTCATCGGTAGATGAAGAACACACAAAGGTGAGGATAAAAGCACTCCTCCACAATCTTGCAAACAAAATACTAAATTATGCATTTATCCCAAAAACGTATTGAAAATACCAATGCAAGAATCACAAGGGCTTTTCAAGGTTGTAACGTGGCTTGGTTAACAAACAAGTGATAAGTCCTAAAACAAATCGAAACAAAAACTTGCCTAAACCCTAAGAGAGTGATCAAGTCACAAAGTTCCAAACAATACAACAATTACAATCAAACTTCTTCTTCATCACAAATTTCAGACCAAAACACCTCACTTATTAACACAACATTATTCTTTTTTTTTTCTTTTTCAAAGCTTTTTCTCCTTTTTCTTTATTTTTCTAATCTTTCTTTTTCATATTTCTTTTTCCTTTTCTTTTTCTTTTCTCAACCTCATACCAACCACAATGTAAGTACATAAATATTCATCTCCCCAACTTGAATTCAACCAACATCATTATGTGAATACTCCCTACTTTCTAAGGCAAGGTAAAAATTCATACAACAACATATAGTTGAGGGTTCAAGAAACAAAGAAATCAACATCCATACAAAAAAAGGTGAATTGACACTCATAGACAAGTATCAAATTCAAATAAACATGAATATTGATAAAAGCTCAAAGGGGTTAACAAAGGTTCACACACTCACAAGGTGAATTGAATATTTGGCCAAGGTAGTTGTGCTCAAAATCAAACAAAATTGTCTTGATCATTTTCATGCATTCATACAATCAACAAAAAAAAAGATTAAGCCTAATAAAATCCAGTTAAAATAAGAATGTGGCCTCACAAATATGTAAACAATGGAAAGCTTCCTCATATTTATGGGTAAAAAGGGAACTAAAGTGATTCAATTCATGAGCAAGTAATTCAAAAAGAATGAATGACATGGTAATTATACAAATGACAAATTTCCTAAACATGTTATGCTATAGAAAGCGATAAACGAATACCTGATGTGTACTAACTTTGAAACTATCATTACCATACATCCATGAGTTGAAACGATTAAACTCGGAAAATCCTCAAATGTAACCTCAAGCTACTGGACCAAAATTTGAGTCCAAACAATAATAAAGAGTTAGAAAAATAATAATAATTTTATTCAATACAAAAAGCCTTGGTGAAAGTGGGAAAAAGGCGAACCAAGTGAAATTTAAAAAGAGTTCACTGGTTCTGCACAACAGAGCGCTTTAAGTGGCCTGGAGCGTGCTAAGCGCGCTACACCAGATGCAGAAAAATACAGCAACATGTGCAGCTGCTATGCAAGCTCCACTTACACGTATACAGTCTCATTTACACAACTAAACAATATTTACAACAAATACACATTCCCACAAGCTAAAACACTACAAACTTGTGGAAAAACAACAAATTACATAACAAAACAAAAAGCAAATTACAATACCAAAAATTGGTGAAAATTAATTAGCAAGTTGAAAAGTGAAGATTTGAAATTCAGAGCATGTCCTATTTCAACTTATTAAAACACAATTCACCACACACATAAACAAACATAAACAAAACATGTTTGTTTTACATCGTAAGCTCGACACCTTTATTGTGCGAGCTAGTAACCTCCCCTCGTCATGTCATGGTGTTGTCACACCGCGTAAACCTAAAGAAAGTGTCCTAACATTCACACAACAAATGTTATGATAACGAGACAATTCACAACAATACGTGAAAACTAAGAAAATCACAAATATGCACAAGTATGGAAAGCAAACACACAACATGTACAAGTAACAACATACAAGTTCATATACAAAGTCTATACAACATATACATTAGTAACAAAACTCAAAAACAATAGAATTATCGTAGTACAGAAACAATAAAATCAATCCCCGACAACAACGCTATTTTGTTGCGGTGTAAAGACAAGCAAAGAGTGAGGTATTTATTTTAGGGTGATATATACCGGTTAGGTTATATCGTATTGTGTCCATAGAGATTGGTTATTGATTCGTCGTTCTAAAATTCTATTGTTAATGAGTTTGGGATTAAATGGATGTAAATAAAAGACGAAAAGTAAATGAACAAAAAGTATAAAGGATGGACAACTTTTCGGAGCGAATGCACATTACCCGTCATAGACTTAAATCTACCGTCCACTTATACTCAACTGTGATACTAAATGCGTGTCATCAAATACCAACACAGATTTGTAAAGCAAACTTTATACAACGTCAAGAGCGACAAATATACATGAGTTCAAGGTAAATATACAAACATAACAAACAAATAGAGAAATACAAAGAGAAGAGAAGAGATAAACCACTCATTTACATAGGTTTGTCAACGCCTATCGAAGAGCAATCCACCTCTAATCATCTGTAAGCAAGACCCAATGTTGTTTTCTAAGCTAAACTATCAAAAATAAAGGTTGATGGAAATGGGGATCAAAATCCACCCCAAAACCATAACCTAAAAAGTGAGAAAAATGAAGTTGTAAAACAAAACACAGACGACCGCACTCAGTGGCATGGGCGCGCTGAGCGCCATCCTTAGATATTTACACTTAAACCGACCTAAACGCCGCTCAGCGGCCTTCATTGAACAGAATTTCCCAAAAATGGACTTTTATTGTAGAAAAGCGCATCTGAAGCCGTGTCTTTAACACTTTATTCCTCGATGCACCAACACACACAAATGCCTACAAAAATACATTAAAAATAATCAAACGATACAATATGTACACAAAACACATAAAAACGTATTTACAATACAAAGTGGGGTTATTCACCGATTATTAACAAACAAGAACGGATAAGTGGCGCAAAAGATATATACAAAATAACTACATTTTGGCACTTATCATGGGGCGGTGGAGGTGGCGACACATAATTAGAAGGTACCCTAACATCAACATGTGAATATCCAACATGAGAACATCTAACATCAGCTCCATGTCGTCTAGGTGGGATGATGTGAGGGTGTGATACAATAAGGTACCACTCCAAATATCCATTCACACACTTCGTAGAGAATTGGACGTCCAATGAACGATCTCTAATGCCACGTGCAAAACTCATAATGTTACCACGAAACTAGCTATTAATGCCCCCAGGTTAAATAACAGGGACTAATCGTAGGATGTTTTAGACATATCCACACTGATGCAAACACCTCTCATATAGGTGTCTAGCCACTAATGCCTCCCATTGGAGATAACCAAAACAAGTGTAGCAACATCGAACTAGTCATCCATTATATGGCCTTTGTAGGGTGTCCAGATGACATTGTCTATAATTAACACATTAATCTTCCTCATGTACTCCACAACACCTCTCGGGTGTGCATTGTAACATCCTAGATTTTGAATTATTACTTTATGTGATTTATTTGTATTTTAATTTAATTATTATGTGTGATAATTGAATTATTTTAGGTGATGGGAGTGTGTGACCTCGAGAAGAGAGTGTATGAGTAATTAGAGATTAGTATAAGTGCACTAAAATTATTATAAATTATTTTAGTAATTAAAATAATAATATTTTAATTTAATTTATTTAATTAAATGGAAAATAGAGAGTTGGGGATATTATAGGGATTGCGGGGAATATGTGAGGGTATTATGGGGATATTCAATCAAGAAGGGATAAATAGGTTTTGGGATAAATAAAAAGTAAGAAGGGTGGAGTAAAACAAAGTTGGAGAGAAAAAGGATAAAGAGAGAAAAAAGCTTAACATAGGCTAGGGCTTTGAGGAAGAAGAAGAAAGTTGCGATTGTTGAGAAGCTTTTTCTAGAAATCCAAGGTAAGAGGGAACTACTTCTATAATGGGTATAATGCATGAGAGATATAAGAGAAGTCTTTAACCTCTAATAGGATTTTTGTGATTGATTTTGAATTATTTAATTAATGATATTTTTTATTGTTAAATATGTGCTCTTGATATGATAATTCGTAAATTGGCAAGTGCAATTTTGTTGCTTTGTTCTCATGGAAATTATATGTTAACTGGTCAAATTATATGTTAATTGGTATAATTATGTTGTAATAATCGTTAGTATTTGATCTGTAATGATAAATTTTCAAAATAAGTTGTTTTGTATGTTAAAAAGTGTTTGGGTGAGGTTTGGAAAATAAGTGATTTTGTTGTATGTGCTGAAAATGAAATTTTTGGAAATTGGATTGTGTCAATCGATTGACATCAAGTGTCAATCTATTGCATGTGTGTATTTTTGGAAAAATTGTTATTGTTAATCGATTGATCAAGCTTCTTAATCGATTAACTCTAGAAAAATTTGAAACAAAGGCGAAGGAAATGTGATGTCAATCTATTGACACCCTATGTCAATCGATTTATGCTATATAATTTTAAAAAAAAAAATCATGAAACTGGATTATATTTTATTACCCAAAGATTTATGTTGTAACTTTAGTTTTTTAGATCTAAATGAAGCGTTGTTTGAAGGGTTAGAAAGCTACGCGAAGTACTATCTCATAGTGATGGGCCAGGAGTTTAATTATGTGTGTGTATGGTGATGGAGATAAAATTGTATGAATATGTGTGATGTGTTTTCATGGTATTATGAAGGTGAAATAACCATAAATCAATTGTGTTGTTTTATAATGTAGAGTGTTAATCCTCGATTATGCTCTTGTGTGATTGTGAATAATTGATGACGATGTTGTGTTGAATGTGGAAGTTGTGATGTTGATATGCTATAGTATGATCATGAATTATGTTAATGAATTATTTGATGTTGTTGTGGGATAGTAGTTCGAGAGGGTAACTATTATTGTTGAGTCAATGCATGTTTTGTTTATTATTGGGAGGTGACTTTAAACATTATGTTGATGTTGCATTTATGTGTATTGACATGCATCATTATGTTGTCGTTATTGATGAAAGAGGAAAGTTTCAATCTGAGCAGGATGGATTTGGTGATATGTCCAGAATTCGAGCAGGGTGGATTCACAGTTCAAGTATGGTGAACTTGATTCCTGAGTGAACCAATTGTTGATAATATGGTACCACAAGAATACGAATCTAGTTGATATTATGAGTCACATTGCACAATTTAAATGATGATTATGTGATTGTATAGAGTATGTTGATGAATTGAGTATGAGAATAATGTTGTGTGAATGTTGTGCTATATATGTAAATGTTTGTGTTCTACCCTACAACTTATACCGTTTAATTATTGAAGTGAACTCTCACCCCTTTTCTTTGATTGTCCACCATGGACATCTTGCAGATAATTAGGATTAAAAGTTGATGTTGCGAGTGGTAGATTTTGAAGTTTTTCCATTTTGTTTTGTTGTTTATTTAGTGGATATGCTCTGATCATGTAACATTGGGGCTAAGAATATTTATTTTCTTTTATTTGAGATTATGTTAAAGACCTTACAAAGTTTATTGATTATGTTTGAAGTTAAGAGTAGACATGTCTTGAAAGTTGGTTTTATGAAATATTTTACTGTTATATTTGAATTGTTTTGAAGTAGATAGCACTTTAATTTCCGTATAAGTAATTTTATATAAGTATCAGGGTTAGGGTGTTACATTAGTGATATCAGAGTAGGTCATTCATCCAGCCGAGTTTTTGTATGTTTTTGTTCCTAGTATGTGACATGTATATGGAACATTGTTGGTGGTTGCTTGTTTTCTAGCGCTTGCCAACATGAGTGTGATTAAAACAAGTGAGAGATAATCTTGTACTTCTAAGATGTTTCGGTGTGTAGTGTTGGTTCAACATGTTGCTGATTGCAAAAGTGCAGGTGTTATTGAGGTTGTGTTGTTTCCCGAACCCGAAGAGATTATAGATTCGAGACTCTTGTATGTCGATCAAGTCGAGATGTCTTTAAGGGAGAATGATTATGTGTTGGTGATGTTTGCTTCTCTGAGAGTGGCGAGCGATGTGACAACTAGTAATATGTTGGTTGCGTGTGAATTTTCTGATGTTTTCTGAAAGATATTTGCGATTCGCTTCCAGAGCATGAGGTGGAGTTTGCTATAGACTTAGTATTGTTAGGACACGATTTGGTTCTGCGTATAATCTCTAGTTTTAATGATAACAATGCATATATTTTATATGTGACAATTTTGTTTTCTAATAGTTTAAGTGTACAAATATAATACTTTATTTGATCCTGGATAAGATCATTAGAGTCATTACTGGCACGCCTCAGAAGAACTATTGCATCCATTTTTCAAGAAATTTCAGTAGTTCTGATGAATGTTGAATGTTTGCTAGAAGAGGATATTTGTGTACTTCTCAAAAAAGCTTTTTTCTTCTAAATCAGAAATCAAGATTTGTTTTCTAGAAAAAGGATTTATCTGTGCTTCTTAGATAAGTTTTTGCTTCCAACTCAGAAGACAAGATTTATTTTTAGAAAACCACTTTTGTGCGCTTCTAAGATAAGCTTTTGCTTCTAGTTTAGAAACTAAGATGTGTTTCTAAGAAAAAGATTTCTCGTGCTTCTCAAGTAAGCTTTTGCTTCCAGATCATAAATCAAGATTTATTTGTCATATAAGCTTTTGCTCCAAAGTCCGAGGGAAAGGTTATAATTTTGAAGACTCTGATACTCTTGAAGAACTCATCCAACATGATCTCTTCTGCACCCTTCATTACTTTAGATCAGAAGTATTTCATCAAAAAGATAAAGAAACGAAACTTGCGCTAGAACAAATAGTACAACAATACAATACCAATTCCACTATAGTGAAGAACACATTGTACAACCAATGGAATTTGTTCTCCACAATCTTATGCTACCATTATGGCAATTGGCAATGAAAGTGACGTTTTGTTCCTCTCATCGGTCTACTTTTTGAAGCATATATAAATGGTTGACTACTTCATTAAAAATAAAAAAAAGAATTCTGCAAGAATTAAGGAAGTTGAAACAACACCATTTGAAAAGATAAGTTAAGGTTCAAAATATACAAACGAGAAAATATTTATTCTAGAGAGAATAAAAAACACAAAAAGTTGTTGTTCATTTTTGTGTTAGCTTTTGTTCTCCATTATTATTGTAAACACAAAGAGTTGTTGATCTTTTTTGTGTAAACATTTGTTCTTCATTATAATGTTAAATTTGCTTTTCTAGAAGCACTATTGTAAACACTTTGATTGTAATCTTTTGAGATTTGTTCTTCAAGTGACTAGGTGATAGTCTGTATACTTGAAAAAGGCTAAGGTGTTTTTCTAAACTCTTAAGACGATTATAATCTTTTGAGATTTGTTTCCTCAAGTGATTAGGTGTTAGTCTGTATACTTGATAGGGCTAAGATGTTTTTTTAAACTCTTAGACGTTTGTTTATAATCTTTCAAGAAAGAAAGCAAATTATAGGTGACAAATTTATTGGAATATCTTTTTGAAGTTGAAAAGCTTGATCGAAGATATTTACTTGGCTTATGGCACACAAGAGACTTTTGAACAAATTATAGGTATCACGAGGAATCCAAATACCCTATTGATTTTTCTAGTGAACAAACAATGAAGAGACCTTGGTTCACGTTGTGGTATTTCCTTAAGCAACACAAATTTGTATTAGACTAGTTCCTTATAACAAAATTACTTATTTTTACTCTTTTTCTTGCAAGGAATGAAACTGCTTACAACCTCAAATAGGGTATTGCGAGTTTTTATAAAGTGCACATTGAGGTCCATCTTTAAAATATCTTATTGGTACTTTTGAAAGTGGAGAAGCAAAACTATTTTTAAAGAGGGCATCCAACGTCTTAAAACCCAAACATAAACAATCATACATTTGGTAAAGGAGATTGAGAACGACAATTGTGTTTATGACAAAGTTGGACTTTTTAGACCAAAGATTAGACATGATTGTTGGTATCGTCTAAATAGCAATTGGATTAAGCTCAATTGCGATGACACTTATAAGACCTCCATTCCATTGCTCACTGTAGAGGTTTATTCAAGATTCGCCAATAATTCGCGTGAGGGACAATGCACCATAAACTGGTATATGTGATGATTTCACTACTTATGTATTAAAAATGTTGCATGGATCATACTAATTAGACATGAGAGAATTTATAAATTGGTGGCCGAGAGTGATACGGTTAAACAAGAAACTACGGTTGGACACAATTTCTCAACCTTAGTATGTAGAATAAGACAAATTACCCAAAATGATTGACACATAAAATTCAGTTCAACTTGGTGCGAAGAAAATCAGTGTGCAAATTGACTAAACAATTATAGTCTTAACGATAATGAACTCTTCATTCTTTCAACTCTGCTGACAAATCCATTGAAGATTATTTTAGGTGAGGTAATAATGGATTCTCATTTGTTAAAACTGTTAGAATTTTTATTAGGTTTATATGTTTTCTCTTTGAAATTTTAAGTCTTATTTTGTATAAAAATTATCTTCACAAAATAGCTCAAAAAAATAATGGAATAAAATTATTTATAGCATAAATTAATATTCTCTTTGTTTTAAATTATGTGACATTGTTATTTTACATATATTAATAAAGAATTTAATTGGAATGTATCGCCAAATAAATAAATTTAACATAGTTAATTAGTTATGGTCGTTAAATCTTTAGTAATGTTTGACTTTCATTCTTTCTAATTACCAGTTATGTAATTTTAAATTTAAATACTTATGATATATTAATTGTGTAAAAAATTTTACAATACAACGCATATAAATTAATCTCATTAAAAAATATAGTTAATATTATTATATTATTATATGAGAAGGAAAAATTATGTTTAGTTTTATGAAATCGTTTATTATTAATATAAAAAAAATTAAAAAATTAGAACAAAAGTAATAATAAGTAATTAAAAAAAATATTAATATTATAATAGAGAGTAATAAGTAGTAGAAGATAAAATATAAAAAATATTAATATTGTTTAATAATATAAAACAACTTATAATATATAGTACAAATTATTTTCTAAAGTAATTTATAATTTGAGATAAATGAATTAAAATTTGAATTATTTAATATTTTTATATTAAATAAATAAATCTACTATCTAACATATACTAAGAGATTGTCCAAACTACCTAAATTATTCTTAACTTTTTCAATTTTTGAGATTTCATTCACCAATTATCAACTTTGTCATTAGTCTAAATTAAAAATTATTTTTCCACCTTATACTACTTTTTTTTTCTTTCTTTTTTCTCTCTTTTCTTTTTATTTTATATGATTATTTAATACATTTAAATTTTAATATCATTGATTATTTTACAATTAAATATCTTATTTCAAACTTATATTTTATTGCATATTTTATCTTTTCTATTTATTTATTATCACTAAAAATATTAATTAATCTATTACTTAATTTCAATAAAATAAAAAATGTATTTTATAAAATTGAATAATACTACATAGTCATTCACACGACTAATTTTTTATCTTACGTGTCACTATCAAATTATTACCATTATTTTTAAACGTTAAATTTTTTATTCTTTCACCGCGTCACAAGTTTTTTTAAATTATTTAATACATTGAGTTTATTTTAACATTATAATTCAATTTAAAATCACATGTATATCAAAATATATCATTTATTAAGTTTACCATTATATTTTGTATAATCATATTATTTGTTGTAACATTTTAACTTCATAATTTTTCATTGTACTTTCTCAATAAATAAATGTGAGTTTTTCATATGTATATTATAAAAAAATATATAAGTTATGCATAAAAAAAAGTAACGCGAGGTATATCAACATATGTATAATTTATAAATGAAAGCACATATAGTCATGATCCTTAAATATAATATCGTTTGAGTAAAAATAAAATATTTTTTCACGGTCACTATCATCAAAATATATTTTTATTTTAATTCACAATTACTTCTATTTGAGACACTAATTTTTTTTTTCACGGGTCACTATCTTAATCTTTAACTATTTATTTTCTTCTTTTGTATGATTATTTAATATAATTAAATCTATATGATTATTGTTCATTTTATAAATAAGTCAATCATCTCAAATTTTGCATTTATTTCATAAACTTTATATTTATATTTGTTAACATTTTATTTTTCTATGATTATTTAATACTTATGTCTTTTTTTATTTATGATTATTTAGTAAAGTTAAATTTATATAATTATTATTTATTTTAAATTTAATTATATTATATTTACTATGTCTAAATATTTTAATTATATTCATTCTTTTTCTATATTATTAAATTATTAATTTACATTTTGATTATACAAATTACTCATAAATCCTTTATTTATATTAGTCATATGTTAAAAAAAAAAAACTACCCTATCAAAAAATTCACCCGGACTAACTCATATCGAAGAATCCCATCGTCCACTACCTCATTGCCCTAAACCTGAGTCCCGAACTCAACTGATCGCTAAGCTCGCCGGCAAACACCGTGGTACGAAGAAAGCCCAGGTTTTTCTTCTTTTTCTGCAAAGGCTACTTCCCATAGAATTGCGTCGCAGCAGATCTTTACTCTGCACTGCGATTCACAACATAGCGATCTAGACACAATTAATCTGTTTAGGGTTAGGTTTACAGCTTATGGTGCAAGGATCTCTCCATTTTATGTTGTGGTTTAATCTATAAATTAAAATCAAAATGATTGGATCTACTATATTGAAAATTTATTAGAGTTTTGTAACTGCCTGTAATGTATATTAGCATTTCTTAGGCTGTTTTGGTTTCAGGGAGGATACAAGGCGTGTGACTTAGATTGGACATTAAACTGAGGATACAAATCTGTTTTTAAGGGTGGTAGTGATTAGAACCCTGAGTCTAGACATTAGTATAGTAAGAGTTAATTACGATATTTCTTTCATTATAGGGGATATTCTCTTATATAAGAGAGGGAAAGGGATTAGAGAATTCATTGAGAAAATTTATTAGAAAAACAGTTTGGAGATTTGGTTTTGGAGCCTAGCTCTGGAATAGGAATTCATAGAACTCTGGTCATGTCTTCAGTGATTACCAATTACTGTTACCGATGTTCTACATTTTGCAAAATTGATAACCATGGCTAAAGTTATATATTTAATTACTGTGACCAGTTAGTTTGAGACACACGTTCTGCCTCTCTAACCCATATGAAGAAATAACAGTGTAAACCCTTTCAGTTGGTCTCTCGCTCTTTTGTGCAACTCATAACTTACTCCTTTTCTCCAGAAAGTAGTATCCCTTTGAATGATTAGTTTATGGGCATACAATTTTTTAAGGAATAATCGCAGCTACGATACAATACAATATAATAATTTGCACTCATAAAGCTATTGCCTGTAAAGCAGGAGCTTCTAGTTTTAAATCTTTCTTATTTACTAATTTTTTCTTGCAGAAGCCATGTCTTCATCATATCTTCCAGCCACAACAGAGTCAATTGCTCAGGCATTGGAGGCCAAAGACCATTCCGATGCAATCTCCATTCTATATCGTGTGCTTGATGATCCATCTTCTTCACCAGAAGCTCTGCGGATGAAAGAGCAGCTATCACAAACCTTACTGACCTTCTCAGGCAAGAGAACCGGGGAGAGGATCTGCGTAGCCTTCTCACTTCATTGAGGCCCTTCTTCTCCTTGATTCCCAAGGCAAAAACTGCAAAGATAGTAAGGGGAATAATTGACTCAGTTGCTAAAATACCAGGGACATCTGATCTACAAATTTCACTCTGCAAGGAAATGGTGCAATGGACTCGTGTAAAAGCGTACTTTTCTGAGGCAGCGAGTTGAGGCAAGGCTTGCAGCGCTTCTGATGGAAACTAAGGGTATTCAGAAGCTTTGACTCTTCTTTCGGGTTGGTCAAAGAGGTTAGGCGGTTAGATGACAAGCTTCTTCTTGTAGACATCGACTTGTTGGAAAGCAAGCTGCATTTCTCATTAAGAAACCTTCCAAAGGCAAAAGCTGCCCTCACGGCTGCGAGAACAGCTATAACGCCATTTATGTTCCTCCTGCTCAGCAAGGGCCATAGATCTTCAGAGCGGAATACTTCATGCCGAGGAGAAGGATTACAAAACTGGATACAGCTATTTCTTTGAAGCCTTTGAGTCTTTCAATGCCCTTGAAGACCCTAAGGCTGTTTTTAGCTTGAAATATATGTTGTTGTGTAAGATCATGGTGAATCAAGCCGATGATGTGGGTGGAATTATATCTTCTAAAGCAGGGTTGCAATATGTTGGACCGGACTTAGATGCTATGAAAGCTGTTGCTGATGCACATTCTAAGCGATCCCTGAAGCTATTTGAATCCGCTTTGCAGGACTACAAGGCACAGTTGGAGGAAGACCCAATAGTTCACAGGCACCTTTCTTCCCTATATGATACCCTTCTGGAACAGAATCTCTGTAGATTGATTGAGCCATTCTCAAGAGTCGAGATTGCACATATTGCTGAGCTTATTGAGCTTCCCATTGATCACGTTGAGCAGAAGATGTCTCAGATGATTTTGGACAAGAAGTTTGCTGGGACCTTGGATCAAGGAGCTGGATGCCTCATCATATTCGACGATCCCAAGACAGATGCAATATATCCGGCCACTTTAGAGACCATCTCCAACGTCGGGAAAGTGGTTGACAGTCTTTATGTTAGGTCTGCCAAGATCATGGCATGAGCTCTCTAGTTATTTTACTTCACCGCCTCATTACTTGATGTTTTCTTTTCCATGCTGACTAGTATATTATTTGTTTAGTCTCCTTTTGTTAAACTCAAATTGTGAAAACCTTTTACCCTTGGCGCAGAATTGAATGTTTAGAATTGATTATGAAAGGAGTGTTACATACAAAGGAATAGGAAGAGTGTGATGTTAATTAGGTTGGCATTCGTTAAGAGGAGGGGATAAAGGGTGAGGGATGGGAAAGTCAAATCTTATTTTATGGCTCACAAGGAGAGGAAGGTATTTTATAATTAATATGATTTTACTCTTGTTTTAGATCTTTTTCTGTCTCATTGTTTTAACAAACTGCTCTACAATTATAGCTATAGTCATTTAAAATGCTTTTAATTTAATTCATGCCTCTAAATCTTTCAATGTTGGAACTTGGAGGAGTCAAAGTTGAGTGAAGAGGCAGTAACTATTGAATACAAAATGTGAACAAGATTTATATTTTTTATTTATTCCAATGTATAATGGTAGTAGAAACTTCCATATACCTGCTTTTTTTGGTTAATATTACTTCCATTTACCCAAAGAGATAGGAACAACTATTTGGATCCAGATACTTTTTTTGGAAATTCTTAATACTGTATGGTTGAAAAACACTTTATGAAAATCCAAATATACTTTTTAGATTTTGGAAAATTCATTTTAAATGCATCATTTTCCCAACAAAACATGTCTTAATTGAGATTAATCTTAAATTCATTTGTAAATGCAAAAAAATACTCTGATTTAAAACTTATTATTTTTTAATTGTGTTATTTATTTATTATTGTGAATATTTCTTTTAATATATTAATAAAATTATAATATTTTACGATAATGTTGATAATATTATTGCATTTTTTAAATGGTGCGAAAAACCTTAAAAATCGTCACCTTCAAGAATCTTCGTTTTGAAACAGAATGAGCAGTATGTAAAGTCTCACTGCAAATTGAGTCTCTCGTGCTCTCATGTTTGGTTTAGGCAAAGTCAAGATTTGATTGTATCGTATGGTGCTAGGATCCAACACCTGTTGCCTAGGAGGTTAGGCCTTGAGTGCAGCTGGCTGGTGTCATAAATTATCTGTTTCATAAACCCTATTAAAATAAAAATGGAGTGAGGTTGGAAATTTTTCCATGGATGCTCATGGTTAAATCCTACTTGCATTTTTTAAATTATCAATCCATTTAACAAATAAAATTTGTTTTAAATTTTTTATTATTTTCATTTTTAATATAATTATCATTTTTTAGTTGTACTATTTACTTTTAAATATGAATATTATTGTTAATATATTAATAATGTTAATTTTGTAAAAGCATAAGTCTTATGATAATATTATTGCATATTTTATGTACAAAGATTTAAAACGACAATCATTTTAAAATGGAGGGTGTACAAAAACTTAAAACGACAATCATTTTAAAATGAAGGAAGTACAATATTTTTTATATAAGTTTAAAATAATATCTGAGGATTACACTTGTAAGGTGAGTTTATGATCCTCGCTATCTGTTTCAACTTCGTCACCTACAATTGTAAGCGCTCTATCATCAATTGGTTTTGGAAATGTCTTTTTTGAATGTTTTCGAAGATATATTTTCAAAATAAATTTAATCATAAAAATGGAGTTGGAGTCAACGAATGATTTGTATGTGTATGAGATGCGTTCAAAAATATATTTATGAAATTCAATGGTATTTTTGAAATTTCATAAGATACATTAGAAGATTATGGAGTATATTAAGAAATCTATTTTTTTACAAGGATAACATAACATGTTAGATGGTGTGGACCATATTAAATGAGATTTTATCCTGCCATCTCCATACTTTGATCGGACACCCCCACAATTGCAATGCTTTTATCACAATAATCATGATTTTTACCAAATTTTCAAATACACCATCGATTTTTTCAAAATCATATGAATTTTTGCTGGATTTTCAAATACACAACTGAATTTTTCAAAAAAAACTATGAGTTCTTACGACATTTTAAAAAAAAAATTATAAATTTTTATCAGAATTTTCAAACTATACTATCAGAATTTAAAAAAAATATATAAATTTTACTGGATTTGTCACAAAATCGGATTATACCAATTTTGATTTTTTTTGTCTTATAAAAAATAAACTATCTGATTTTTTTTTTAAATAAAACAAAATTTACTAATATCTGATTTTTTAAAAATACCGTCGATTTTTTTTATTTATACCAAATTTTTTAGTTACACTACCAAATTGATCGTTCACTCTGTTTTTATATAGGTATTTTGAATAATATATAAATACGGTCAGATTTTGTAGGTGACAGAATGAAATCTCCTACTAAACCTATTTCATCTCCTTAAAAAGAAGATACGAAGCCACATATTTCATTTGTTTGGATTGGCGGTGGACAAAATTGATTCTAGTAGAATTGAGTTTGATAGAAGTGATTTTAATAGAATTGAGTTTAGTATAATTGAGTTATGTTTGAATATATTTATGTAAAAGTTAGTTAAATAATAAATTTTAGTGTAAAAATCATCCAAAATCAATTATGAAGACAAAAGTTACAAATTCTAGCTTAAGTAGAATTAATTTTAGAGTCGAAATCAATTCTACTTTTGATAAAACAAACACCTCAAAATCACCCAAAATCAATTCTATACCTCTAAAATTGATTTTAGCTTTTGTAGAAGTGGAATCAAACATACACAAAGCCTCTTACAAGAAAGAAGTGCGGAATAATGTTTACTCTTTTATTGAGTTTTTAAAAGGAATGCAACAATTGAGAGAGTCTCATTTACAGAATAATGTAGACGATTTAGGTTATGAAACAAAATCATGAATTAGTTCATGATATTTAGGTATAGGTTGATTTTTTCTTGCTTTCGATTAGATATAAATTGATTATACATTACTGATGCAACACTATTTATTTTCTTTCAGCATTTATAAAAATCATTAGATTAGTTTGTGATTTTTAGGCATAGATTGATTGCATAATTAATATTGTAACTATATTTAAACTAATATTTATAATTGTTTTAAATAATAATAATAATAATAATAATAATAATAATAATAGTAAAATATAATAATAATAAGGGTCATACTAATTGTAACACCCCAATTCTATCCGTAATTATATGAAAATCGAGTTATAAAACTCTTTTTCGACAAACAATTAGAGTATTACAATTCAACTAAAACAACTGCACGCTATCACAGATACATAACATATAAACTCAGATGAATCAAAATAACATGAATCAACTTTATTAATATTAAGCAGCGGAACTACATTAATCAACTTGGATAACATATCATCTTTTTCAACTTAAGACAATTTAAAATCAACAATTACTTTTCATATATCCACATAGTTATTCAACAACAAAATCAAAACGACAAAACAACTAACGTTCATTCCCCCGAGTGTTACGTATCAGAGCGACAATCCGACTCAAACTAACAACAACTAAATCTTCATCCTTCATTACCTGCACGTTATCCACCAGGGGCGGAGCCAGGATCAAAATCTAGGGCATTCCCATAGTGAAAGTAAAATATATAAAAAATGTACAAAAAATTAATGACAAAAAATATGATAATATTATTTAATAAAAATATACTATTATTTCAATTACAACTCAAAAATAAAAAACATTCTAGTCTAATCGTCAAAGCCCTCGGAAAGTCCCTCTCCTTTAGTATATTCACATAACTCATGCATTACAATGATGTGTAATTTTATATGAAACCAAGGAATTCAACATCTTCATTAGTCTTTATATTCATCTGACACTTCTTTGTACAAAATATGCATGTTATTGATAAAGATACAATAATACTATTCTACCAAGAAATCAATATATATTTAGTTTTAAGCATACGAATCCATATAACTTTTAATGAACTACCAAAAATATTTCTATCACCACTAAAGCACGACCAATAATCTTCTTTTATATGCATTCTTAAAATGAAAGAGTTGGTGTAATTTGACACATATCTTGATCGATAACATACAAGAATTAGCTTAACAAACTAGGAGGTCAATGATAGGTCTACTATTGCTAGTTAATAAGTTTTTATTAGATAAATAGTTGGTTAGTTAGTTAGTTAGTTAATTAGTTAATGGATAGCTAGTAGTTTTGTTGAAAGTTAGTTAGGCCAAATAAGGCATGTTGCCTATTCATAGATAGGAGGATTAGAGAGGACAACATCTTTTAATTTGAGAGGAATAGGTCCTTATGGCATTGGGAGGTAGACAAATTCTTGAAGTGTTGCCATTGTTGTAATCAAAATAGATCTTTCCCATTTTGAGTATAATATACCAATTGGGTAGACAAATAGATCTTTTAATATCATAGTTTTTTTATTATAAGACTTTAATATCACAAAAGATTTCTATGAGGTAGACCGATTTTAAACTCAAGCTATTGTAAGTGTAATAGCGTAAAAGTATTGCAATAAGAAAATAGAATGAAAAGAATGCAGTGAAAAAAATTAAAATAGTTAAAAGTAAAAATTGAAGTCATGATAAAAAATAAAATGTAAAATCTGTCTAATATAAGTTTTGATCTCATGACCTCTTGTATAAGACTCCAAAGCTAATACCATTAGGACAAACTTCTCTATGTTTAGGGTATTCCAAGGAATACCTTATACCCCTCTAGATCCGCTCCTGTTATCCACGTAGAGGCAACATCACAACAGAAGGGGTGTGATATCAACCAATATAAACAAATGTATGATAAAGCGATATATTAGAATTAAGGCACACAAAATCATCACTTCAAGCAACATAATTCATCATAATTCAATAACGCAACAACAACTTAATTATACAACACAACAATAACATAACAACAACTTAATTAAACGACACCACAACGATATAACAACAACTTAATTAAACAACACAACAACAACATATCAACAACTTAATTAAACAACACAACAACAATTAATTACACGAATGCAACTCAATATAATGCACATGCATGTGGTACCATTTGGAGTAAAACTCCAACTTAAAATCTGCCTGTTTATCGAGGTATCAACAAGGCATAAGCCTTTCTACGTGGTGCCATCAAGGCCAAGGCATAAGCCTTCAACTTTCAACGTGGTTGCCATCAAGGCCAACAATAATGCAATGTAGTAATGGACATCAACTTCAACAACAAATTCACAAAACCGTAACAACAACATTTTAAGCAAACAACTCGACAAATACTACACAACTTATGATTTACAATTCGCCCAAAATATTTTATTTAGCAACGATATTTAATTACCAAGTTTTACCTACTAAATTATTTAATGCATTTAACTACTTAATTCCCATTACTGAATGCAGCTATATTCAACATGCAAACACACAGCTTCAATTTATCAATCAACCAAATATAACTACACATATTCGAGTTACTCCGATAATTTCCATTTAATTCCGATTAATTAATTTTACCGCTTAAAGTTACTAATATTATGGTTCGATACTATTTTCATAAATACTCGTTTACTATTAATTCTCTCTCTATTCCGTTAATTAATTAACTTTCGATCATTATCATTATACGTATCTATTAAGTTACGATGATTAGAAATCTCCATCTATATAAATTCATTACTTCACACCAATACTAATTTTATACTATAATATAG